>BQNB010028033.1:37258-57034 GCA_026074375.1 Tanacetum coccineum
GAGGTAATTCATCGAACCATACCCTCGCGGCCCCTATTAAGGTGGAATTGAACATATGGCACCAAGTAGGCATTGCCCATCGTTCCACTTGGTCCGAGGCTTGGAAGACCTTTAAGTGGTCTTCTAAAGCTGCAGTTCCATCATATGTTTTCACATTGTTGGGCATTCGCATCTTCCTCGAGCTTCTGAAGTTGCGAATCTGAGGTGTAAACGGATCCACATCCTCGCAGCTCCAAGGTACGGCCAGGTCTTCCTCTAGCGTCTTGCGCCTTTTACCTCTTGACTTCCAATGGACTGTGTCACTGGTGCTGCTTTCAGATCCGCGGGACGATGGAGATTCGTTTTCTCTCCATCTCTTCGTGCTCTTAGATCGTGTTTATCTCGAGGGGGTCCTCTGTTACCTTGGTCCAGTCCCTTGAAGAGAATAGATTGCCCCAAATACCGTTTAACACGACTCTTTAATGTTGCAGAGGTGATCTCTGTGTCGGGGGCGGTCTATACCAGGGGAACGACTTCTAATGCGGGAAGGATCCCTAGAGCTTGTCCCGCTCAGTCTAGACCTTGTCATACTTGGTGAGTAGGTATCACTGAGCCGTTCGTGTACACATCTCCTTCGATGGCTTAGACGATTGAACACGTTCCCGTTATTGTATCTCAAGCGGTCCTGGACCCTAGGCCTCCTTGAAGAGGTGTGGTATCTCACGGGTGAGACGCCAGCACTTGAATTTTGAGAACCCTCTCTTCTCCTCTGACCTGTCTCGGAGCTTTCCGCGAAGTCCAGTCTGGTATGAACTTCTTTTCGCTTATCGCGACGGACTTTATCCATGATAATGGGTAAGATGTCATCGTAGTTTTCCTCACAGAAGTCATGGATGTTAACTTTATCCCTTTCCTTATGCGTTTTTTCTTTGTTCGCTGTTTTTGTGACGGTGGTCACAATTGGGGTTGTGTTAGCCGCTGCGCTCATTCTTCAGAGTGATTCCCAGTGTCGGGTCCCACGGATGGCGCCAACTTGTTGATGCAAAAGTTAGGCTGGATCTGATTTGGCCCGAATAGGTAGTTATTCGGGCTGAGGAACCTTATTCTTGCACCAAGTGAATTTCGTTGAGGACTCCTGCACAAGGAATAAAGAACACGCGTTAACCTTATCGTGGGAGCGGATCCCACGATTAGCCTCCGGCGTGAGAGTAAGTATATGGTTTTTGGAGAGTAATCAAGTATGATTAGGGTTTTTTAGTGATACCTCATTGATGATGATTGTTGATCCTTTTATAGGCCTCTTGCTCATTAGGGTTTCCCCATAATTCGGCCTAAGCCTTATCCGACAAAACCAGGATTTGACATTATCTTGACCTATTTAAACTAACAGAATATATCCCCTACTTAATTTAGGGTTATCCATCCCTGAAATAGCGCATAAATCAGTTGTATGCAGAATACAACCATTGGAGACCATGCCATGAAAGCCGCATTCCAGATAGGTGTTCATAACCGCGACCGTGACACACTAGCTGGTCCGCGACCCGCGACCGCGACACAGGTTAAGCCTACAAAGAAGTATGGGGCCGTACCCGATCCCTACTATACGTCATCAATTTTAATGGTGTGTTAATTTGTGCTACAGAGAAAGAACTTATAAATGTTATTAATGAGGTTGTACGTAATCGATTATTCGGTATGAAAGATCGTAGGGGATCTAAATAGGAGGTATGTTCTTAATTTATTTATTAGTTTTAATTAAATCGTACACTTTAGTCCTTTTTTCTTTTATATTTAAAATTTTGTGCACATGAAGACTTAATTCTTTGGGTCCGCCCCTGCATAGCATTAACAATAGAAGTGGTATGATTTCAAAAAAAACCTGATCGAAACCCAAAAACTAAAACAAAAAAGAGAAGAGGGAAAAAAGAGATAAAGAGGAAGTATGGATAATATATATACTTCATAAGTTTTACATGTTACGTGGTTGAAGTAAGGAAGCATAATTGAGGAAGGCTTCTGATAATGTTCAAATTGAGTATGTTTTTAGAAGCGTTATCATGGTTTTTGTACATATTATTTGGCTATTTATATATGTTTTTATTACTTAATTGTACCAAAGTGTGTTTCCAAGTCTATTTGTAGCCAAGTACAAGAAAAGCAAGAAAAAGAAGTAAAAACAAAGATTTATGCATATACGAAGAACCTCTCATCAAGATCAAGATCGAGAAGCTTTTCAAGAGCAGAAGAGTCAACCATATAAGCTTTCAAGTCCTAAGATAGAGCTAAAATATAGTTATATTGAAGTATAATGACCCACGACCAAGCACAACTCAAACGGGAAGCTTAAACGCAAAATTAAAAAAAAATTGGTCGTGTGCCCAGCCGGTCGGCTGGAGGAGGAACCGCCCGGCTCCTTTTCGTTGTGCCCCCCAAGTTTCATTAATTCACCAATGTAAATGCCATTAAGCCTTGTGACCGATCATAACACCTTAATAACTCATTTTCCAGTTATATTGATGAAACTTTGTGCCCAAGTACTTCATTAAACACCCTAGGCCTTGTTTCAAGTATAAATAGGACCATTTGGCTTACTTTTCATAATGATTTTTCACCTTTCACCCACAAGGATGAATTTCACCACCATTATCTCTCCCAAAAGCCCTCAAATACCTCTGCCATTTCCAGAAGTAGTGCAAGATCACTTGAAGATTGTGTTTGGCATCATGTTATGAATGGTACCAAGCTTGTAGTCTATTGAAGGCTTAAGGGTTACTCTAAATCCTTCCATTACCGATTGTGATTGCTACTTTGGTATACTCTTGTTAATTTCTAGAATGTTTATGAATCTTATGATTGTGATGATTGTTGAAACTTTGGTTTTTGTTGAAATAATCATGGAGTAGTTCTTTATACACTTGTTTGGATGATGTTTATCATATGAGGATTGTTTATGTTTGATTATGGTTTTGATTAATTTCATGTTATGTTTGAGATCCATTTGTTCTTGAGTTTTGTAACAAATGCTTATCATGCTTGATTAGTTGTTGGTGATTTCATAGGTCGAAAGGGTTTTCATCAAACAACTAGTTATAATCATTTTGTCTATGGATGATTATCTATTGTATTGACCATTTCTTTAGTGGCTTGATTATGCAAAAGGAACTTGAGTGTGATTGTTAATGAATTTGTGAAACAAACAGCGAATCGAATTTGTTAAATAAACATATTCATGATTTGGTAGATTTAGAATTTGTCACTATTATATTCTTAACTTATAATCAATTTGTCAAAACCATCTTCATATGAACAATCCAAGTGTTATGAACTAATCCAAACAAGTGTTGTCTTTTACTTATTTAATTTGCTTGATCATCATTTCCTTGTTATTAGTTGCTTTTATGGTATCTTGGCTTGTGAAATCCTCTTTACCATTTTCATATAGCTTATTGTTACTTAGATTCTTCACAACTAAAAACACCCAAATCCTAGTGAACGACCTCGGCTTACCACATCAAGCTAGCTACAAACGAAAGGGTCATACTTGCTCGTGTGTTCTTTAGCTTATTTGGTAATTTGTGTTATAAATTTAAATTACTAGTCGCGAGACACATCATGTTTTTGGAACCGTTGTCGGTGATTTGCGTTGTGTTTTCTTGTTTAGAATCTTTTTATTTCGTCTTATATCACTTGTGCTTGTTTTTGCTTACGGTAAAATCACCCAAAACCACTCAAAAGTGCTCTGTCGCCCCGCCGTACCTTTCTGCCGCCCGGTTGTCCCCTCATCGACCACTCTGCCCCTCGGCAAAACTTTGTTAGTTTGTTAGTCAATTTATATATAAAATAAATATATACAAAAATATTTGTGTTCTTATTTAGTTTATCTTTTATTCTTATACATCGTTAGTCATGTGGTAAATCGGCTCACTTGTTGTAACAAACTATAAGAGAGGTATAAGGCGGGTCATTCTGCTTCCCTAAAGAAGTCGGGTTTTTAATATGCTTCGCGCTGACCCGCTTATCCGCTTCTTTGTGCGTTTAATGGAGCTACCGAGAACCTTTGATAGGATGATGTCAAGATTATCTAATAGTTGTTAAGTTATTTTTCTTTTACATCATATAAAATAAAAAATTAAAAAATATTTTTCCTTTTAGTAAAAGTTAATCTTTTTATTTTATTTCCTATGACGTTTTGTAAATCACTCCGGGTTTGTATAAACCCGCGTTCTTGGGGTAAACATCTCACTAGTCCATTCCGCGAACTTAAACGAAAAATCAAAAAGAGGACTAAACCCGATAAGACGTCGAATGTGTCCCTCGAAATCGAATCACCAGTTACTCATTTCAAACAACCGTTCATCGAGGAACTTTTTGTCGTAACGCCCAAAATCAAAATATTGATGAAGAAATTCGAAACACCACCCGATTCCCCACCCATAATCGTCATTGATCCTGATGACCAACCGATGTGGTCAAGCACTAGGACCGTTGCTCCGAAACCTAGTTCCGCTATTGTTCAATTCCCAATTTCTAACAATTTTTGTATCAAGGGTACCCACATGCAAATGATTCAGGATAATCAATTTGATGGGCGAATCCGGTCTGATCCTTACCGACACGTAGCAGATTTTCTTGAGATTAGTAACCTATTCCAATATGGTGAAAATCAAGAGGAAGCGGTTATGTTGAGGACTTTTTCTTTCTCATTGTCCAGAGAATCTAAGACTTGGTTGAACAAACTTAATGAATGAACAATTACTTCATGGAATGAAATGAGAGAAGCTTTTATAAGCCGATACTTTTCTCCTGCAAAGTTTAAACGGATCCTAAACGAAATTCATAGCTTTTACCAACTCGGTAACGAAACTCTCGTTGAAGCTTGGATCCGTTTGAAAGAAATGCTTCGCACTTGTTACAGACATGGTCTAACCAAAGGCATGATAGTTCATATATTATATCATGGTTTAGACGGTCCAACACAAGGAATTCTCGACGCCGGAGGAATCTTCCTCTACAACACTCCCGATGAAGCTTTCCAAATCCTCAAAGACAAAGTCCTTCTCAAACTTGATTTCTCGAAAGAATTCCAAATCAGTCACAAAACCGCTGTTTTTGCCGGTGGAAGCAACATCGATTCCTATCACGCTATGTTGATGGAGAAATTCGAAGATCTCGTTACAAAACTCGATTTCGAATTCTTTATCATAAGGAAAGAGATCAAAGAGATGCGAGACGGTCGTAGAGACAGCCACGCTTTAGATGACTACTTGATGGATGACATGCCGATGTGTGAACCTCATGAAGCGAATTATGTCCAAAGATATCATGGAGGATATCATGACCATGAACCCATAAATTCGTACTCATATCCAAACCATAACTCACATCCATCACGATATTTCGAATTTACCGAAACCTCAATGGAGGAGATGATGAGAGAATGGATGGCTAGTCAAACAAAAGCAAATGAACATATGAAGAATCATGTGGTTGAATTAAAGAATCAAATCAATCAAGGATTAAGGAACCACCAAGCGATAATCCAATACTTAGAGAGGCAATTTGAGTTTCTCTTGCCTACCGAATCCCTTCCTCGTACCACAAATACCAAACCGAGACATGAATTTGTCTACAAACCACCCTCAATGCGAAACGATGACAACAAGGGTGATGTTAAATTTATCGAGGTGGATGAAACTCAACCCGTTCCAACCATGCCAAACCCGAACCCAATCAAAGCTAACTCACCAACAGTATCGCCATATCCAATACACGGATGCAAAGACGTTTACTAATGTTGTATTGCTGAACAACATTGGTGAAAAGGAGTTTAAATCAATTGTTGGTGATGGAATTGGAGTTTAAATAGATGAGTGGGAGAAGTCTCAAAACCTATCTTCGAAACAAACCAATAGGACTGACCCACTTCCTCCTCACACTCACACTGAGCAAGTGAATGTCGTATTCACCGGGAGTGGAAAGTCCGATGACTTTCTGGAAATTCAAATAGATCAAACATCTTCGATTATCGTTAACAATAAAATCAAAAAAGATAAACCTATTAAGATGTCGAAAGGGGGTTATCACGTGGTCGAAACAAAAGAATATCCTTTCCGTGAGTACATACCAAAAATTCCATACTCTCAAGCTTTAAAAAGTGAAATTTCCCATTTGAACCGTATCATCAAAGAATCCTAAATCCTGGGGAAGAATCTAGCTAATGACTCAATAATAAATTAAGCGCTTCTCGGGAGGCAACCCGAGGTTTTAATTGCTTTGTGTGCTTTAATTTCTAGTTTTTGAATAAATATGTACACCCTTTAAGAAAGTTGTTTTTCAACTTGGAAAATCTTAAGTGTGGGGGTGTTACATGCTCGTTATGTTTAGTATATTATTGTTTTCATTTTGTGTGTTTTGTTTTGTTTTGTTTTGTTTGAAAAATACAGCAGGTAATGGTGAAGAAGGATGCTTGGAGGTGAAATTAATTAATCTCACACGCTTATGCTAGCATCCGCGTAGCATCTATCGTATTGAGTTTAATTGAAATTTTTCATGCCTGGATGTCTGGTTTTCTCTTACTCTTATTTCCCTAATATTCATACTTTGAAGTTATTTTTCACATTGAAGCCAATTCAAAACTTAAGTGTGGGGGAGGTAAACAGGGAAAACGAGATTGATTTTAAAATTTTCTAATTTTTGGGCCAATTTAAAATTTATGCAGACTTGTTTGCCCTTATAGTTGTTTTCACGTCATTAGGTTAATATATTAGCACTTGTGCTTGTAAATCATTACGAATACCGCAGTGAGATCACATTCGTGTGATGATAAGTATATATGCGTGATAAAAAGGCACCTTAGGATTTAACCAAATAGCCTTTTTCGTTTACTTTTAGATAACCACCCAAAATTAACCCTTTGTTAGCACTTACTTTTAGTGCTAGATACCCTTTGAACACCCGTTGAGCTATCTTGTTAATCTAAAAAAAGAAAGATATATTTAACCTTAAACCTTAGCCTAACCCTTTTTCAAAGTCTAAATGGTGGGTTGCTAGTTGCTTGGTATATTGGTTAGTTTTTGATGATTAGTAGTTATATCACACTTTGCCATTTGTGTGTGCCATTCCGACAAAGATGGAGTTGCGCAGCTTCATATTTTGTATTTTTATGGTGTATGTTTATGCGAAGAGTGGGGGAGATATGATGTAAAAAAAAGTGAATAAGTCATCGTAAAAATGTGATGACAAATAAAGCCAATGTGTTGTATGTTTATGAAGATGAAGGAAGATGAAGTGATTGAGATATCGATTAGCTAATGTGCTAAGCCGTGATATACTTATGTGGTGATCGATATGTTCTTGAAGAAAGTTTGTAACTATAATCATTTTCGGGGTTTGCGGTTTGATGGGTAACTAGCAACATTGGGACTTAGACTTTTGACTTAAAATGTTCGTGATACACCCTTACCAATAAAGAATCCCATGCCTTATTCATACCCTTTACTAACCCGAAGCCTAAATGTTAGAACCCAATAAAAGTCCTCTTTAAATGTGTACACTTGGTGCTTACGCCCCATCGATTTTTGTTTTGTTTTTATCTTTATTTTCTTTAATTTGCTTGAGGACAAGCAAACCTTTAAGTGTGGGGGGTATTTGCGCCTTTTGCACTCATTTTAAAAAAAACAAAAATATGTCGATATTTTCAAAAAAAAATCCATTTAGGTATATTCTTTTTAGATTTCTTTTCTTATATTTTCTTGAGGGCAAGCAAATTTTCTTTTACATGCTAGAGGGCAAGCAGAACTTAAGTGTGGGGGAATTTGATAACGCTCAAATTGAGTATGTTTTTAGTAGCGTTATCCGTACTTTTGTATATGTTATTTGGCTATTTTTGTATGCTTTTGTTACTTAATTGTACCAAAGTGTGTTTGCAAGTCTATTTGTAGCCAAGTACAGGAAAAACAAGAAAAAGACAAAGAAAAGAAGTAAAAACAAAGTTTAGTACAAGTACGAAGAATCCCGCATCAAGAACAAGCTCGAGAAGCATTTCAAGAGCAAAAGAGTCAACCATACAAGCTTCCAAGTCCCGAGATAAAGTCAAATTGAAGATAAGTTGAAGAATAAAGACCCACGACCAAGTACCATACACTCGGGAAGCTTAAACGAAGATATGTTGGAAGTATAGTTGTTCCCGACACACCTTCACCATTTTGGCCATAACTTGAGCACACGAACTCGGATTGACTTGATTCATGCGGCCACGCGAAGATAAGAGAAAAAAAATACAAAAAAGAGTTAACCCTTTGCTGTTCTACCTCGTTTCCTCAGTTCGAGTCTTACCCAAAATCGTTCTTAGTTGTGTTTTAACTTAATTAAACCCCTGTTTGTCGAGGAAGAACCAACTAAGTGCCTTTTTCATTTGATTCTTGAATAATCAAACCCGAAAGACCCGAACAAATCACCACCCAACCGCCCCATTTCAACCCCTTGTGCCATTTTTGTATTTCTATCTGCTCCGGTTGATCCCAAACCCCGTGGTTAGAACCCGAAGTCATTCGAACCACCCGGTTTGATAGATTTGGTACAATTTTTTATGTTTTTCTTTTTAATTTGTTTCTTACTTTGTTTAAAATAGTTTTTATAAAATTGTGAGTTAATTGGATAAATGGTCCCTGTGGTCTGTCGGGTTTAACGAAAATAGTCCTTAAACTTTATTTTTCCCGGATCATGTCCCTGTGGTTTCGACCCATGTCGGGTTTGGTCCCTTGACCAACTTTTCCGTTGGTTTGACCGTTAACTGAAGGTTCAGATGGATGAAATGACGTAATACCCTCGTAAGTATTTGGAAATGGTCCCTGTGGTTTGTTGTGTTTCGAAAATAGTCCCTCTTACTATTAATTAATTTTTTTTATTCGTACCTTTTAAAAAATTTATTCGTACCTTTTACTTTTTTAAAAAAAGTAAATTTTAAAATTTTCTTTTTTAACTTTTGAAAAAAAATTCTTTTTTGTAAGAAAACTAAAAAATGTATAAAACCTGTTTAAAAAAAATTTTAAAAATTAATTAAATTTTTTTTATTTTAAAAAACAATCGAAGAAAAAAGTAAAAAAGTTTTTATTTTTTTAACTTTAAAAAAAACTAATTTTTTCGTAACAAAAAAAATATTTTTTTTTTTAAATTAAGATTCTAAAAAGTATGAAATTTTTATAAAAGTTTTTTTTTAAATTTAAATTTTTTCACGAATAATAACGTTTAAAAAAGTTTAAAAAATATTTTTAAAATTTTAAAACTTTTATAAAAGTTATTTATAAAAGTTTTTTACGGATTAATTTTTTTTCAAAAGTTTTTCATGAATAATAACGTCTAAAAAAGTTTTTAATTTTTTATACATTTTTAAGTTTTCTTACAAAAAAAATTAATTTTTTTCTAAAGTTAGAAAAGAAAATTTTATATTTTTAAATTTTTTTTTAAAAAGTAAAAGGTACAAATAAATTTTTTAATTTTTTAAAAGGTACGAATAAAAAAATTAATTAATAGTCAGAGGGACCTTTTTCGAAACACAACAAACCACAGGGACCATTTCCAAACACTTACGAGGGTATTTACGTCATTTCAACCATCTGAACCTTCAGTTAACGGTCAAACCAACGGAAAAGTTGGTCAAGGGACCAAACCCATATGGGTCGAAACCACACGGACAGGATCCGAGAAAAAAAGTTTGGGGACTATTTTTGTTAAACCCGACAGACCACAGGGACCATTTATGCAATTAACTCTAAAATTGTCTTAAAAATAGTCATAAAAAAGGGGGTTTCTTTATTAGTCTTTATCTAAATATTTCTGTTAATAAAGAAATTACATATTATAATTGTTATATTGTTTCATTAAATCTAAATACATCGTTAGTCAATTGGTAAATCGGCTCACCCATAGTGAACAAACTATAAGAGAGGTAAAAGGCGGGTCGTTTTGCTTCCCTAAAGAAGTCGGGTTTTTAATATGCTTTGCGCTGACCCGCTTCTCCGCTTCTTGGTACGTTCAATGGAGCTACCGAGAACCTTTGATAGGATGATGTCAAGATTTTCTTATAGTAGTCAAGCTTATTTTTCTTTTTACATCATACTAAAATTTAAAAAAAATACAAAAATATTTTTATTTTAAACATTTTCATTTAGTTTATCTTTATTTTCCCATGACTTTTTGCAAATCACTCCGGGTTTGTATAAACCCGCGTTCTTGGGGTAAACATCTCGCTAGTCCGTTTCGCGAACTTAAACGTAAAATTAAAAAGAGGACTAAGTCCCAAAAGATACCAAATGTACCCCTCAAAATTGAATCACCAGAACCTCAAGTCAAACAACCGTTCATCGAGGAAATTTTCGTCATCGCACCCAAAATCAAAATATTGATGGAGAAATTCGAAATTTCACCCGATTCCCCACCCATAACCGTTATTGATCCTGATGACCAACCTATGTGATTAAGCACTAGGAACGTTGCTCCAACACCTGGTTTCGCTATTATTCAACTCCCTATTTCCAACAACTTCCGTATCAAGGGTACCCACATGCATTTGATTCAGGATAATCAATTTGATGGGCGAATTCGGTCCAATCCTCGCCGACACATAGCCAATTTTCTTGAGATTAGTAACCTTTTCCAATATGGTGAAAATCAAGAGGAAGCGGTTATGTTGAGGACATTTCCTTTCTCGTTATCCGGAGAAGCTAAAGGGTTGTTTTTTTAACCTTTTTGGAAAAAGTCTCCTTTTGCATAATATTAGCTGTTTGCAGTTTGATCCTATGTGAAAATGTTATGTTTCTTTTTCTTGCTTAATTACAAACACTAATAAAGTAAATTACTATTTTAACATTTATTTCAATCGAGTGATAACTTGTACATACACATTGCATCATCGGTAATGTATTTTCTCTAATGACCATGTTCAACTTGTATATAAAATACACATATGACCTTTGCTAATAAATCACAGATCATGAACACAAAATTTATGAAACCCCCAAGGGAATCTAATTATTTTTTATATAAACTAACCCATGAAAACATATTAATAAATCGCAGATTTGATCTTGTTTTCTTATAAACATATTGGAAAAAAAACCTCTATTTGTTAACATCTTCTTCATACTTATGATTATACCATTAATGAAAGTTGAGGTTTATAGCAAATAATAAAACCTTGAAGGAAGAAACTAATCTCTCACAAGAAAGCCGTAGACGGGAAGGGTAAGGTGAGCAGCGCCGGTGGTGATGGAGGTCGGCGGGAAGGAAGATTTTGTAAAAAGCAATAAAGAAACAAAAGAGTATCCTAAATGAGAAAAGAAATGTTACCAAATTGCTCATTAAGCAAAAAATAAACACCCCCCTAAGATTTGGTTGAATGAATTAGATAAAGGAACTATTACTTCATGGAATGAATTAAGAGAAGCTTTTATAAGCCGATACTTTTCTCCCGCAAAGTTTAGACGTCTCCTAAACAAAATTCATAACTTTTACCAACTCGCTCACGAAACTCTCGTTGAAGCTTGGCTCTGAATCAAAGAAATGCTTCGCACTTATTACGGACATGATCTAACCAAAGGCACGATAATTGAAATATTATATCATGGTTTAGACGATAAAACACAAGGAATTCTTGATGCTAAAGAAATCTTCCTCTGCAATACTCCTAACGAAGCTTTCAAAATCCTCAAGGACAAGGTCCTTCTCAAGCTTGATTTCTTGGATGATTCTCAAAACCCTAAACCAAAAACCGTTGTTTCTGCCGGTGGAAGCAACATCAATACCGATCACGCCATTTTGATAGATAGTTTCAAAGCTCTCGCCCAAAAAATCGATTCTGAATTCTTAATCATCAGGAAAAAGCTCAAAGAGATCTGAGACGGTCTAAGAGACAACCACGCTTCATAAATATACATGAAGGATGACACGTCGATGTGTAATCCCATGGAAGTAAATTACGTCCAAAGATATCACGGAGGATATCACGACCGAAATTCCAGATTTTTGCACTCTTACCAAAACCGTCAATATCCTCAATCCTGACCACCAAATAGAATGCCACATCCATCATGATATTTCGAATTGCCCAAAACCTCAACGGAGGAGATGATGAAAGAGTGGATGGCTCGGCAGATGGAAGCGAATAAACGTATGAAGAACGAGGTGGTTGAATTGGAGAATCGAATAAATCAAGGATTATGGAACCGCCATGCGATTATAGAGAACTTGGAGAGGCAATTTACGTATCTCGAGAAGACTCAACATTCTAAATCCCTTCCTCGTATCACAAATACCAAACCGAGACATGAATTTGTCAACAAACCACCCTCAATCTAAAACGAGAATGACAAGGGTTATGTTAAATTTATCAAGGAGTGTGCGATCAATCCTATTCCAACTATGCCAAACATGAACCCAATCAAATCTAACTCTCCAACCGTATCACCTTCTCTCAAGGAATGGACCATGCATATCCCATATACGAATGCGAAGACGTTTGCAGACGATGTATTACCGAATCATGTTGGTGACAAGGAGTTTAAATTAATTGATGGCGTTGGAATTGGAAGGATGCCAAAGATCAAGAAGGATGAGATGGGTATGCCCAAGGAACCCAACAAAGAATGGAAGTTGAATGAAAAAGAGGTTCCTCACAACGAAGAGGTTTACCATTATATATGGCACCTGACTAAAATTCCCCATTTGAACCGTATCATCAAAGAATCCTAAAATCTTGGGGAATAGTCTAGCTAATGACTCAGAAATAAATTAACCGCTTCTCGGGAGGCAACCCGAGTCTCTTTTAATTGTTTTGCGTGTTTTATTTTATGTTTTGAATAAATTTGTACACCCTTTACAAATGTTGTTTTTCAAACTTGGAAAATCTCAAGTGTTGGGGTGTTACATCGTAGTGTTATTGTGTGCATCTTGTGTTTTGTTTTGTTTTGTTTTGTGTGAATAAATTGCAACAGGTAATGGAGGAGGATGCTTGGAGAAAAAAATCGATTGATCTTACAAGCTTATGCTTGCTTTTGCGTAGCATTTATCATATAGAGTTCGATCACGATTACTTTGCCCGAGGAATTTCGTTTCTCTTAAACTATTATTTATTTCCCTATTTTCATACTTTGAAGTTTATTTTTCACGTTGAGAGCAATGATAAACTTAAGTGTGGGGGAGGTAAATAGGGAAAACGAGACTGATTTTTTAAAATTTTCATATTTTTAGGCTAATTTTTAAAGTTTTTGTATACTTGTTTGCCCTTGTGATCTAGTTGTTTTCACGCTTTTAGGAAAATATATTAGAACAATTGGATCAATCCACTGGAAATGCTATAATTTTTGAAAAAATCGAGATGTGTCCCGTTAATATTGCAAATCCATTGTAGGATCGATAACATTTGCTATCGCATTTATATCCCTTTCCACTAAATTGTGAGGATTTGAGCCTGTTTCATATAGCATACATCTTTTATGCTCGATCTTTTTGTTATGAGTGTGCCAGTGATTTTATTTATTCTAGAACTTGTACTTGTAAATCATTACCAAACCGCAGTGAGATCACATTCGTGTGATAGAAGTGTATTCGCGTGATAAAGATGCAATCTTAGGATTTAACCCAAATAGCCTTTTTCGTTTACATATTTATTTTTAGCTAGTTACACTGATTAGCTAACCATCCATATTAACCTATTTGTTAGCACTCATTCTTAGTGCTAGATACCCTTAGAACACATGTTGAGCCAATCTTTTCATTTTGTTACACCCATTAAAAAGCAAAAAAAATATTTTACACATTAAAACTTAGCCTACCCTTTGTCAAAGTCTAACGGTGGGTTGCTAGTTGCTTCATATGATGGATTGTTTTTGGTGATTGATAGTTATACCACACTTCGGCGTTTGTTTGTGCCATTCCGACAAAGACGGAGACTGCAGCTTCTTATTTGTATTTTTGTAGTGTATGTTTATGCGAAGTGTGGGGGAGATGTGATGTAAAAAAGTGAAAAAAAGAGAATGAAAAAGAAATGAAAAAAGAAAAAAAACAATAAGTCATCGAAAGAAAAAATGAAAAAAAATGTATGATGATAAAAATAGCCAATGCGCTATACTTTTATGAAGATGAAGGAAGATGAAATATATTGAGATATCAATTAGCTAATGTGCTAATACGTGATATATTTATGGTGATCGATATGTGATTGAAGAAAGTTTGTAAGTATAATCATTTACGGGTTTGTGGTTTGTTCGGTGACTAGCAACATTGGGAGTTAGACTTTTGACTTATATATTCGTGTAATTCACCCACTAATAAATTATCACATGCCTTATCCATACCCCTTACTAACCCTTAGCCTAATGTTATAACCCAATAAAAGTCCTCTTTAGGTGTTTACACTTGGTGTTTACGCCACGTCAGTGGAGTTTTGTTTCTTGTACAAGCCTATGATAATGAATTTAGTCACGACCGAGCTATGAGTGTGATTTCTCTTCTATACTCCACCACCTAAATAAATGAGTGTTGAGTGAATTTTACTTCATTCCTTTTTCGTGAGGTGCTTAGAAATGTTAATCAAGCAAGAAAACCTTTGGGTATTGTCAAACATCTCGGTTTTTCACCAAAAGCTTAAAACGATGAATTTTATCTCGTACTCGTACTTGGTAGATTTGCATCACATTTTATAATCATTTTTGTGCACCATGTGAATTTTATTATTCTTTAATTTTAAATTTGCTTGAGGACAAGTAAACCCTTAAGTGTGGGGGGGGTTGTTTTCACCTTTTACGCTTATTTATAAAAAAACCAAAAATATTTTCGATATTTTCAAAAAATATGCAAAAAAAAATCTTATATTTTTCATTTAGGTATTTTGTTTTTTTATTTCTTTTCTTAGATTTGCTTGAGGGCAAGCAAAGTTTAAGTGTGGGAGAATTTGATAACGCTTAAATTAAGTATGTTTTTAGGAGCGTTATCATGGTTTTGTATATGTTATTTGGCTATTTATATATGTTTTTGTTACTTAATTGTACCAACATGTGTTTCCAAGTCTATTTGTAGCCAAGTACAAGAAAAGCAAGAAAAATAAGTAAAAACAAAAATTTGTACATATACGAAGAACCCCTCATCAAGATCAAGATCGGAAAGCTTTTCAAGAGCAAAAGAGTCAACCATACAAGCTTCAAAGTCCTAAGATAGAGCTAAAATGAAGTTATATTGAAGTATAATGACCCACGACCAAGCACAACTCAAACGGAAATCTTAAACGCAAAATCAAGGAAAAATATTTTTTCGGTCGTGTGCCCAGCCGGCCGGCTGGAAGAGGAGTCGCCCGTCTCCTTTTCGTTGTGTTCTCCAAGTTTCATTAATTCACCAATTTAAATGCCATTAAGCCTTGTGACCGATCATATCACCTTAATAACTCATTTTCCAGCTATATTGATGAAACTTTGTGCCCAAGTACTTCATTAAACACCCTAGGCCTTGTTTCAAGTATAAATAGGACCATTTGGCTTAGTTTTCAATATGATTTTCCACCCTTCACCCACAAGGACGAATTTACACACATAATTCTCTCCCAAAAGACCACACAACCTCTGCCAATCTCAGAAGATCATTCAAGAACATCAAGGAAGGTGTTGGGTATAATTTTCCGATTTGGTGCGAAGCGTATAGTCGATTGGAGGCTTAAGGGTTGCTCTA
Source organism: Tanacetum coccineum (assembly GCA_026074375.1). Taxonomy (NCBI): domain Eukaryota; kingdom Viridiplantae; phylum Streptophyta; class Magnoliopsida; order Asterales; family Asteraceae; genus Tanacetum; species Tanacetum coccineum. The sequence continues at coordinate 52,955 of BQNB010028033.1, forward strand.
AATCCTTCCATTACCTATTGTAATCATACTTGGGTAATCTACTTTTAATTTCCAGAATGTTTATGAATGTTATGATTGTTGAGACTTTGGATTTTGTTGAAATAATCATGGAGTAGTTCTTTATACACTTGTTTGGATGATGTTTATTATATGAGGATTGTTTATGTTTGATTATGGTTTTGATCAATTTCATGTTATGTTTGAGATCCATTTATGCTTGAGTTTTGTAACAATTGCTTATCATGCTTGATTAGTTGTTGGTGATTTCATAGGTCGAAAGGGTTTTCATCAAACAACTAGTTATAATCATTTTGTCTATGGATGATTATCTACTGTATTGACCATTTCTTTAGTGGCTTGATTATGCAAAAGAAACTTGAGTGTAATTGTTAATGAATTTGTGAAACGAACTGCGAATCGAATTTGTTAAATAAACGTAATCGTGAATTGGTTTATTTGGAATTTGTTACCATCATATTCTTAACTTGTAATCAATTTGTCAAAACCATCTTCATATGAACAATCCAAGTTTTGTGAACTAATCCAAACAATTGTTGTCTTTTACTTATTGAATTTGCTTAATCATCATTTTCGTGCTCTTATTGGTTACTTTTATGGTATTGTGAGACGTGACAACCATTATACCACTTTCGTGTTATTTGATACATAGATTCTTCACAACCGAAAACACCAAAATCATAGCGAACGACATCGGCTTACCACACCAAGCTAGCTACATACAAAAGGGTCATACTTGCCCGTGTATTCTTTGCTTGTTTGGTAATTCGTGTTATAAATTTAAAACTAGTAGTCGCGAGACACATCAGTTTCCAACGATGTGGAGATTTAAGAAATAAGAGAATTATGCGAACAGGTGGTTGTTGATTTACTGGCTTAGAGAGCACGGTGCAACATGGTATTTGCACGTCATTCGTCCCTCACATGACCAACAAAGACGCCATACTGCATCGTGTGGTCCATGTCATTCGTCCCTTACCGGTGAAACCACATCTCGTGGTTGGTTTTTTCTTTCTTTCTTTTTGAGCGAGTGGAGTATTTTTGGTAGTGTTTTTTGGGTTCCAGATGCACCAATAACAGTTATTGTTGGGATGATGTTTTAGTTATTATGGTGTTATTAGGTGTTTGCTGATGTGGCGCACCAATAACGATTATTCAGTGACTACCACACCTTGCACTCTTACACAAATATACACGCAATGTGGAGAAGAAGTATGGCTTCTCAAATTAACTAATTAGTGGCTAACTATTTGATGCTTAGATGGCATTTTCTAAAGACCTAAAGAGTATTTAAGGACCTCTCTTTATATACTTGTAAGAGATAAGGGTATAATGGTCAATGTAAGATTAAATGAGACTTTTTGTAGTCCCACTCTTTTCTATGGCCTTTATAAATAAGTGATCTCGGTCATTTGATGCTTAGATGGCATTTTCTAAAGACCCAAAGAGTATTTAAGGACCTCTCTTTATATACTAGTATGAGATAAGGGTATAATGGTCAATGTAAGATTAAATGAGACTTTTTGTAGTCCCACTCTTTTCTATGGCCTTTATAAATAAGTGATCTCGATCTCTAGCACAAAAGAGAAGTGTGAGATGGAGGAAGATTTGTTCTTAACTACCGAGCAATCACGCAGATGGGACTTTGTATTGGCAGATGAGGTGAAGAGAACTTGTTACACAGCATTGCCAATGGTAGCCGTGCTGGTGTCACAAAACCTATTGGAGGTTTCATCCATTATGATGGTGGGTCATCGTAGTGAACTCGAACTTGCAACAACAGCCATTGCTACCTCCCTCACAAATGTCACCGGCTTCAGCTTACTTGTAGTAACCTCTTCTTTACCTAAAGATATCTTTTCTTAGAGATGGTGAAACTTGAGAAAAATCTTGGTGAAAATTTTGGTAACTAGATATACTAAAATATGAAATTTAAAACTGATTATATCTAAATTATAAGGAAAAGGTGTTAACCACTTACCTTAGATGAACATAAACATATCTAGGGTATTCTAATTGTATGTGAATTTTTTATAGTTTAATTTTTATTCAGACGTCAAATGTCATAATCTGATCATTATTAGCTACAACAAAGTGATTATAGTTGAAAGATATGTGGATTTACATGTTCGCTACGAAAACAACGTTGTTGCAACAAGACTTGCATGCTTGAATTAATATCATCTTCAATAACCGATGGAACTTGACAGTTTGGATTGGCAAGTGGATTGGAAACATTATGTGGACAAGCTTACGGAGCAGGGCAGTATGTGAAGGTTGGTAGCTATAAATTTGGTGCTATAGTTTCTCTCATTTTGGTTTGTTTTCCAATCTCTATTTTGTGGATCTACATCGACAATTTCCTATTCCTAATTCTTCTCAGCCAAGATCCTTTAATTTTAAGTAAAGCATGCAGATTTGCAGTCTGGCTCATCCATGCCCTTTTCCCCTACAACGTACTCCAACTAATCAACTGATACCTTGTGTCACATAGTCTTATATTTCCATTGTTGTAGAGCTCAACTGTTGTACTTATTCTCCATGTACCCATATGTTAGGCTCTAGTGTTCAAGCTAGAACTCGGGGCAGTTGGAGCAGCTTTAGCCATTAGAATATCGTACACTTTGAATGTAATTTTACTTGGGGTTTACTTATATTACTTAAAAGAATGTGAAAAGACTCGCCTCACTTGTTCAGTAGACTTTTACTCAAACATCAAGGAATTCATTCGCTTTACCATCCCCTCTGCCATCAGGATTTGGTAAATTAACATATAACTCTTAACTTGATCATGGTTATCATGACGGCCATACTTAGTTAAAGGAGTTTTATTTTTGTTGTTTAGTCTTGCATGGTCGTCCTACGAGATTCTTGTTCTCTTAGAGGGGCTCTTGCTAAATCCCCAGTTAGAGACTTCAGTACTTGCAATATGGTAATCCTAATTGGAGTTACTTAATCTACAAAGTTTTGATTTTAGAATATTACTTGTAGACTGATCTAACTCTATGTGGTATTATCTTTTGCAACAGTCTAACAATGGATATGTCACACTACTACATACCTTATTCGTTCGGTGTTGCAGCAAGGTTACCTATTATGTAATTTGATGTCTTGTCCATGTGATGATAAGCTAGTGTCCTTGAGTAAAAATCCACTCTCATGCAACACAAGAATATCCAATGAATTAGGAGCTGGGAATCCAGAGGCTGCAAAAACAGCTTTATTGGTTGCATCAGCTGTTGGAGTAGTGTAAGTGATCATAGCCAGCACCAATATATTTTGCTCTCATTTTGTCCTGGGATACGCATTTGGTAACGACAAGGAACAAGTTGACTATGTCAAAGACATAACTATACTTCTATGTGTAGGAAAATTAGTAGTAAACTTAAATATAGTTTAGGGGGTTAAGTGTGCATTGTAATTTAGATTAGGAATAGACTATAACTAGGATTAGTTAAACTTGCCTTGCTGATGTTTCCTATTCTATTTAGGATAGGTTTCTACCCCCTCACGAGAGTGGATCTATCCTACATTTATCCCAAGGTGTGCCTTTTCCTGCTTGGTAAAGGAGCAGGAAAAAGGCAAACCTTAGGATAAATGTGGGGGCAAACATTACAGTAACCGGAGTATCTGGGCAAGAGGGTGCAAAAGGTAATGTTGCTGAAAATAAGAAAGTGAAGGAGTCTATGAAAGCTAATCTAGGGAAATTGCTGAAGTACAATGCCTTGTCGACAAGGGTAAAAAAATTTGAAGTCAAAGATTACGATTTTAAAATCGCTTCAGTCAATCGAAAGTTTTAAATATTAAAATTCAGTTAGATTGAAGGTATCTTGGGATTGTTGTGGGTTTTTCTTGTGGTTCAAGTTTGATCGTAGTTCGTTTGGGGTTTAAGCTTACGATCAGGTTTACTTGTTCAAAATCGAGGGTTTAGGGTTTTTCTAATTAATTCGATTTGCAAGAAGGGTTTTTTAGCAACAGCGGGTATATTGCACACGGCTTGTGAGGCTTGTCGGTAAAGTTGGTTAAGAAACAACTTGACAAGGTTTTTAGCAAGGTTAAAGA
>BQNB010028034.1:3112-57033 GCA_026074375.1 Tanacetum coccineum
AAATCCTCTTATGTACTCTCCTATGTAATTTTCTAGCTCCTTGCTAGTGTTATAAAAATTCTGCCGTTCAAAAAAAAAATTTGTACTAACGTAATCTTTTGTTAACTTAATTATGAATACAGTAGAAACTCTATAAAATAATACACTTGGGACCACCAAAATTTATTAATTAAAAGAGTTATTAATTAATCGATAAATTAATAATTATTAATTTATATATTAATTAATATTTTATTAATTTATAGTATACAAATGGTTGGAAGAAAAATTCTCTATATATTAATTAATATTTTATTATTTATTGTATACAATGCATGTATATCAAATGAACGGCCCAATTTGAAAGAAACCTTCAATCTCCCACCTTATTATGCTTCTTGTGTTCAATGTATCACTTTATGGACATTAAAAATATTTTCTATGGGGTCTAAAGAATTATTAATTTATATTTTATATGTGGTCTAAAGAAATTATCAAAAATGTATTATCTTATAATTTTAGCGAATTATTAATTTAGCACCCTATCCCCGAGTCGGGACCGACAAAAAATATTATCTTAGAGAGTTTATTAAATAATCGAGTATTAATTTATCGAGTTTCTACTGTAGCAGGCAGATTAAGCAAATAAGCAGTTTACACTAATTAGCAATTATTTAAGCTAAAACTTAAATGACAAAAAAAAGTAAATAGAAGACTTACAGAATGCTTCAGCTCAATTAGAAGCTTTTAGGCTCTTTGAGCTTGTCTACAGCTCTAGCTTATCCTTATAGATAAGCTAGTAAAAGTCCTTGGGATTCCTTCCATGATTGAATCCCCTTTCCAAAGCTTTTAGGTCCAAAATAGTTAAGGTTTTAAACTAGTTTATAAGACTTAAGTAGATTAAGGTCTGATTTAGCTCAATTACTAGCTTATAGACTAGTAAGAGCTTATATGAGCTTATTAGAACAATAGCTTAACATCTGAGAAGAAATAAGAGCTTATGGGTGAAATTTAAAAGAGCTTGTGACAAAGTATTTAAGAGTAAAACTAGATGTCATTAAAATAAAACTTGATTACATGATTTAAAAGAAAATTACAACTGAATTTTAAAAGGAAATTGCAATAAGCTAAATTTAAGCTAAAATCTACTAAGCTACCCTCATTTGTGTGTGTGAAAAGTGAGCCTATTTATAGCCTCTCATAGATCCTTCTAGGCCTTGCCTTGCTGCCTACGCTCCCATCAATCACATCCGTACATTCCATCAATCATTGGAGGATGAATTTGAGTCGTTGGATCATTTACTAGTCACACGGATTGCCAAGCTGGCAATCCTTTGATGAGACAGCTTGTGTTACTTGTATGAGTAATTCCAATGTAAAAATCATCATCTCTTGTGCTTCTTTGAGTTCATGTGGCATTAGTGAGCCAATGAGGGTGCTTGATTTGACTAACTTGTCCTTGCCATCTTGTTGGTCATCCCTTGAATTGTCTAAATCACCCTTCAATTAAGATTTCCCCTTTGATTTTGACCTATGGTGAAATGGGCGTGACGAATGAATAGTTAAAACATTTTTTTGCGCCCAAAATTTGACTGAGGGTGAAAGGGGTATGAGTTTAGGTTTATTGCAGCTTTGGTCCTTGTAGTTATTTCATAAAAGTGTAGTGTTAAAATAACTTTCAAATTTGGCAATAAAGGCCCTTGGAGTGTTATAAAAGGGTTTTGGGCTTTTGGAAATTGGGCTTTGGATCCGGGTATTGTTTTTTATAGGTTTAGGGCCCATTTAGCTTAGGGATCATTAGTGTAAGTTTCTGAAACTTGAGGGACTAGATTTGAGTAACTTGGAATTTTGTCTCTAGCGTTGACTTTGAGAGTTGACCGAGTTGACTTTTTGAACTTTGGTCTTCGCGGCCCTTGCACAGCTCATCCATTCTCGTGTCCTATGTTTTGGCCCGTTTTTTGACGTTTTCTTATGATTTTTGTCTTATCCGTACATGTACACACAAAACACAAAAACAAATATATTTTTGCCATTTTTAGTGTGTTTTTGGTCATTTAGGGTCATTTTTGGTATAAATAGATATGTGTATTTTACACTTATCAAAATTCCCCAAACTAAAACGGATAGCAAGTCCTCAACCAAAATTACATGTGCATATAACCAAATAACCTCAAAACTTTCCCCAAAACTAAACCTTTGAAAAGTAGCAAAGAATTTTGTTGAGAAGAGCTAAGAGATCACAATTTATTTAAAAAAACCAAAACTGATTTCCCATTTTTAAAGATTTTTTATTTTTTATGATTTTTCTTGATAGACTATCTAACTACAACTTATTCTTGGGTTGACATAATGTATTGTTTTCATTCCCTTAGTGGTAACTTTAAGGATCATGGAACAAAAAGCACAATTAAGTGTCTAAAAGATAACTTCATCATTCCTGATTTTTCACTTTTCCCATACTAAGCTTAAAAATAAGATCATCGTTAAGTACAAGTCAAAATGCTAAGACTACTTATTATAAATAGAACTTGTAAGTATCTCTCCCGACATAAATCATATATTTAAGTTTGTGTTTTCAAATTAATTTAAACCATTAAATCCACATATTTAGATAGTTGAAATCTGACCAAGCTTTACACATGGGCCTTTTGGGCTAATATGTTAATAACATAGTAAGATCATAACTCAAAGCAAACAAAAACCTTCTTAGCTAAGACAATTGTTTGTTTCCCTTTCCCATAAATGACTTTCTTCTCTAGCATCCCACCGTCATCGGGTAAGTGCTAAGGTTTTTGAGACCCCATCCGGAGAATAGTAATCGAGACGCGTAAACTTTTGATGAAAAAGCCTTGTAGACTTTTGCAAATGTTTGTTCAAAAGAATACTTTGGTTTTAGAAAAGGAAACTTTTACTATTTATTTTCTAACTTGCAACATTATTATTACTATTTACATTATTAGACTAGAAACCGGTATCACTTTTCTTTCGACGACACATCGGTCATGCCTCCAACAAGAGTCCGTGTACTTATTATGATACCGACCCTAAATATACATCCTCCATCCTTTCTTTCGATGTCACATCGGGAGCGAACCGAAAAATGCCCATGTACTTTATTGCGATGGAGTTTGTATATTACTTATTAATACTAAGGATTTATAACTTGCATCCTTTTTATTCACCAACTACATTTTTTCTTTTTCATCATCATTTTTTTTACTACAATTTTTATACACTATTTTTGCAAATAGAAAAATTTCGTTTTAGAAAACCAAAGCATAATCTTGAACTAAAATTCTTATTTACAAATGATTAGATATTATCACCGATAAAGCTTTTTCTCTAAATATGTTGATTAAACTTTTAGAGTGTCAACATCCAATTTGTAAAATAATTAAAAAAGAGAACACGTATAATTAATCATATTAAGAACTTCGGGAAGAAAAAACCACAAGTTATTTTATAAGCCTTAAGTTTTCCAAATAAACTTGTTTTAGCATTATAATTCGTAATTAACACTATCATTCTTACTTTTTTTTTTGCAATTTAAAATCTCTATATAAATGAGATTCGCAATACTTAGCCTATATAAAATCCAACTCGGCATATTTAAAATCTACTTGAGATTAGCACAAGTCTTCATTTACTAATGATTTCAAGTCTAGCATGTTTAAAGTCTACATGAGACTAGCACAAACTATCATCATTAATTGTTAAGGGAGAAAGCTAAAACTCAATACGTTCGATCGGGTCAAAAATTACTTCTTATTTTTACCAACGAAAAACCTACATTCGTGTCTTAACACTTTTTTTTATTAATTTTTTTTTACTACAAATAAAAACTTAAAAATTTAAAATTTTTGCTATTTTTGTAAGAAAACGGGTACGTGAGAACAAAACAATAAGCAGGTAACATCAAATCGATAGATTCCCTCCCCAAACTAAAACGAAACATTGTCCTGAATGTTTAAGTCAGGTCTCTACGTAAATCTAATCCTTTTATGAATTATTCAAAGATAAACGTGAATCGATAAGATGAAAGGATATCGGACCTCCCCAAACTAATTTCAAACAAAGGATAGGAAGCTCGAGTGAACCGGGACACAACACCGAACACGAGAGGCTTCAGAAATTGTTGGTTCATACCTACAAAAATCACAATAAACAACAAACACAAAGAACGGAAAAAGTTAGCCTCAACACATCACAACACATTTAGAAAATAGAAAGAAAATAGAAAAGGATAGGCATGGGGTGAACTCCCATGAAGCGGCTTGTTTTTGTTTACCGAGTCGCAAGCTCGACTCGATCCCTGAATTTATTTGTCCTTAGGGAGAGCAAATGGAACTGGCTTAAAAGAAAAAATGAAAAGTAGAGATGCCAGGGTCAAAAAAGGTGTCTTCACTCCCGGTGGAGCAAGATAAAAGAGAAACCTCGAGGTAGGTGAAAAATGGGAGAAAAGTCCGGATAACAAATGTGAAGGAATCATCATCTTCAACATTTTGAGAAAAATCAATCTCACTTCCCCTTTGGTCATCATTAAGCTAATTAAAATTATCAATCACGGGAGCATCAGGCTCAAAATGTAAGCAAATCTCAACATCCGGTGGTTCCGGAGGAGGACGAAGAAATGACGGATCGAAATGAAATGATTCAAACTCTAGAAGTTCCAAAAGAGGGTCATTTGAATGATTAGAAATAACAACACTAGTAAACCCTCCCTGATCGGGCTCAATCTCAAAAAGAAACGAAATATACTCGGGAAAAGAGTTATTAGCATGAGTAGTGGTACTGCCACTTCTCGTCTCTTTCGTATGATCGCTAAAAGTCTTGAATTCGGGTAAAGAATTATCAAAATGAGAAAAAGAAGTATCGGACTCCTCTAAGAATGAATCACTATCCCGACGGGGATAGGAAATAAGGAGGGAGACTTAAGCACACGATCAGGAGTAGGGTTGTCTTTCAAAGATTTAATATTAGTAATAAGACGATGGACGTTTAATAATTTCTCACGAAGAATAACGTCTTGGATTTGAAAAATATCTTCTAAGCTAAACTCTTTCTCTTCTTGATCTCAATTTTCTTCTCCAAACAACGAGCTCTGAAAAGGAAGGTGAATGCATCAACGTACTCGAAGTTCTCAAAAGAATCGTCATCACATACAAGTATCATCATTTGATCAAATCAATGCCCCGCTTCAACAATTTCTGGTGGAATTGGAGCAATATGAGCAAGTTCACCGGCGAACTCCTCGAGAATAGGGTCGATCTTAGAAGAATAAACAATCGAAGTATCACGGTTAATCAAAGATTCCACAAGATCGGACTCAACATTAATACGATTATTATCACAATTAGGCACATCACTCGTATCGTCGGAAATACCCTCGAGCTCACTTGGGATTGGGACAAGGTTCTCAATACTAAGAGTAGTGTCAAGATGCTCGTCCCCCATACTTAGAGAGTTATCGGGCTCCTCGATCGGTAAGACGGGAGTAATTGTAGAAGAAAATCTCTTGAGATATTCTTGAGTTTGAATAGAATACTCATCGTCGTCATCAAAAGTAATAGAAAGCATGCGACGACGGGCAGTAGAATACTGTTCTTCATTGTAAGCTTGCTCCTTTTTTCGAGCTTCGCTGCCCCATTCATTAAAATCTTGCTTAAGTTTTCGAATTCTAATCTCACAATCTCTCTCATATTCTTCATCAATCTTCTCGCCGCGAAATCTTTTATAACCTAAATCATTCGTGATATCTATACTTTTTGATAAATCAAACAATTGCTGCTCATCAGCCTCATTCCTCGATACTGATCATATCCTCTATTTCCTTTCTTCGATCTTCGTTTTATTTCTTCAAGCCTCTTCTTGTAATATATCGAGGGTTTTAGAAATCTTTGGTGATCGACGGATCTTGCAGGGGTGTAGTTGTCCAAAACCGAAGAATTAAGATAATAGCAAGGAATTTTGCTCATAATAATCTCATTCATTGGCTGACAATGAAAAGTTTTTTATGAGGACCTCCCCCGCAAATTTGCACAACAAAGATATTGTTGAGAAGAACTTTGAGAATTTTGTGGAAAATAATTATCATTAAAGTTTTGATTGTAACACGGCTCCTGTTCATAGACAAACGGGAACTGTGGTGAACAATCATAACCATAATGAGCATTATTTCCACATAACTCACACAAGTAAGTCTCAAACTGGAGTTGTAGAGGGTAGGTGAGAACACTTGGAGAAACATTGGAAGAATGAGGTTTGGAATCATAAATGAATGAATTCTCATCTTCATAATTGCATGTAGGATGAACACTTGGCAAAATCTGTGGAAGCTCATTAATGGTTTGATTGCATTGTTCTGGATTAGAGATGATCAGAACTTTTGGCGGATAATTATAACCGTAATGAGCACCTTTCCCACAAAACTTGCGAATGCATTGTTGACAAAAAATTCCATCTAATGAATCACCACACTCGTAACAACAATTTTGGTTAATAAGTGGAGGACCTTGCGAAGACTTTACACCGGGGTCTTGATTGACAATGATTGGCTCTTGAAGAGCATTAATAACGTTGGTATTTTCATCGGATGATTCGAAAGTATCTTGAGAGTTTTGGAAAATTCCATTTTTAACACAATATGTAAGCAAATCTTCCTCGAATTTCTTTCGTAAAAGAGCACATCCATGACAATACGGACCATCAACCGGGGTTCCACACTTTGCACAACACGGAGAGGAGTCGGGTTTGGGAACAAGAATCTTGTTTTCAAGACTTCCTATTGAACAACATTCTCTAGTGTACAAACTTCCACAAGACGAGCATTCTTTAATTGCGTAAAGGGGATTCAAACGATGAGACGCCATAAGAATTAAACAATTTAGAGGGATGTGAAAAAGAATTAAATAAAAAAGAGGTTTAAGGAGATTATTTTTGGTTTTTTGATTTTTTTTTTAAACAACATATTTTATTTACGGACAAACGAGAGACAACTTAAACCAAATAATCGACTTACTTCACGATAGCTCTTAAAAATTGCTTCTTAAGGTGAGCCGTATTTCGTAAGTGACACAAATGGCAAGTTTTTTAATCTTTGGTTCGATTTGGGAACTTTTCAAGTTCACCGGAACTTATTTATGATAGTACCTCAATTGAAGGTATTATATGTTGGTGTTCTTTTACCAACTTTGTGTATTTTATTTCTTTTTTAAGGACTATTTTTTTATATTTTTTTTATATTTTTTTTATGTATGATATCTATACTATAAAAAATATATATATTTTTTTTACTTTAATATTTTAAAAAAAAAATTGGATTTTTGAATTCTTTAACAAAAATGAAATTTTCGAGGACGAAAGGATTTTCAAACCAAAATCAACAAACGTAAACGAAAGAATCTTTAACACAAGTCCCCGGCAACGGCGCCAAAAACTGATAGTAGTTTTATATACTATCAAATATATAATAATATTCCAAAAGAGCAATTAAGAACTTTCTTAAAGTCTCCCTTAAGAAAAGCTCACTCTAAAAGATATACTGTATATAATATATAATACGTATATTTAACCAGGAAGAATGATCACCCGGGTCGTTTCTCCAACGACTTGTGAAATTGAAACCTCGCTTTAGCTTGGATTATGATTTGAATGAGAGAAAAGATATTTTTTAGTATCTATAACTACTAAATAAAAGCAACAATTAAAATGAACAATTAAAAGCAATTAAACACTTAAACAATTGACGGGAAACAAATAAAACGCGACAATTAAGCAAATATACTAAAATTAACTCCTAAAAATGCAAACTAAATTTCTAAACCTTAATTAGAACAAATGAAAATTTTAAGAAAAAAGAAAAATATTTTTTTGATCATTTTTGAATTTATTATGAATTAAAATCTATTTTAATCTAATTAAATCCTAGAAAATAGCAAATAAAGTCTTAAAAATTAAGAAAAATGAGTTTTAAACTTAGAAAAGTTTAAAATAATATAAAAACTCAAAAAACTATTTTTAACTATTTTTAAAATTAAAATTCTATTTTTAAACTTAAAATTAAAAGCTCAAAAATGAAATATATAATCTAAAAGTGTTGAAAACGATTTTTCTAAATGTAAACCTAAAAGTATTTAATCTAATGCTAAAAGCTATTTTTTGTACTTTTCTGAAAATTATTTCTATTTTTAATGTAATTTCGGAAATTAAAACCTAAAAAATGATTAAAAATAATCTACTATATGGAAAATTACCAAAAATTCAGGGAAAATCTAAAAAGCTATAAAGGACTTAAGAAAAATAAGAACTATGACGAAGCTAAAACAGAATAAGCCGGAAAAGAGCTAATAAAAGCTACGGCTTATAAATAAATAAAATAAAACAAGTAAAAAAATTAAATAGGAAGAAACAGGAATGGATGAGCTATTCGTAGCATAGTGTTAACAGTTGGGTTTGTGTGGGTAAGTCGTGACTTCCAAAAAGAAACTGACAACGACCTCCCTTATGTTATTTTTTTTTTTAATTTTCACTTTTTGCAAAAACTAAATATCCACACTTATTAAAAACCTTATTCTAAGCAACTTTAAAACTACACTATTGGTCTGAAAATGTCAAATAAGCACTGAAACAGCTTAAGAATAAGTTGTCCACAGAAAGTAAGGGTTTGGGCTCACTTTTGCTTGTTTGGACATAAAAGCTTGCACAAGCTTCAAATTAAGCTCAAACTCAAAACTGAAAACTATTCTAGGAAGCTTATGATGTTTACAAACTAGTTTTAACAAGCTAGGATCCCTACTAACACCTAATGCTAACTGAAATTGAAGATTAAAAAGCTAAACTCGGGCACAAACTCAAAGAGCTCAAAATTAGTTTAAGCTCAAAAGCTCAATAAGCCAATTCAGAAGCTAAGCTTTTGAAGATAAGCTAACTAATGAATCCTAATGAAACCCTACTATTCAGTTTTTCAAATAAGTAACTAAATTAAGCCCTACTGAAAAAGTTATCTAAACTACTTATTTTTGGCTTTTTGGCTTTTTGGCTTTTATAGTGACTTTGAAAAGCAAATTTAATCTAGAAAATGAGCTGGAAATTTAAGAACATGTGATTATCTAACTTTAACTATATGTAACCTAAGATCCTACTTAATTTTAAAAGCTAAATTCTATTTAAACTATCTTAAAAATGGATTAAAAGCCACTGCAGTTAAACTGCGGTGGTTCCTACTGATGTACAAATGGTCAAAAGGTTAAAACTAAAATGCAGGTAACCTTCTGGTTACTACTGCATTTATCACACTCAAATAGAGTGCACAAACACTTAGCAAACCAAATCCAAGCCTTGGAAGGCTTGGATCAAGTTTTTACTAGCAAAGGAAAGGGGTAAAAGTACCCTGGTGCTGGCACACCCAACTTAGGCCATAACTTTTTACTTTTTGAAATCTAACCTCTAAAATCTCTATAAATCCTACTCCATAATGAAAACTAATCTTAACAAAGAAAAATTACCAAAGTGCTTTAACTTTTAGTAGTCAAACAAGGCTAAACCAAACACCCCTTAACTAATATGATAGATTTGCAAAGAGCTTGAAAATGAATACTAGCTTAAAAACCTTTGATACCAGATAATATTTAGCTTATAACTAACTTATTAAACATAAATCAAAAGCCAATAACACTAGAATTAACAAACTAAGATCTACACTAATTTTTTTGATTTTTATGTTTTTTAAGACAGATTAAGCTAGCATAAGTTTTAAACTATAAAATCTAAAAACAGGAAAGCAAACTCACTTAAATAGCTAAAATAAAAACAAATAAGCACTAATTACAGTAGAAACTCTATAAAATAATACACTTGGGACCACCAAAATTTATTAATTAAAAGAGTTATTAATTAATCGATAAATTAATAATTATTAATTTATATATTAATTAATATTTTATTAATTTATAGTATACAAATGGTTGGAAGAAAAATTCTCTATATATTAATTAATATTTTATTATTTATTGTATACAATGCATGTATATCAAATTAAAGGCCCAATTTGAAAGAAACCCTTCAATCTCCCCACCTTATTATGCTTCCTTGTGTTCAATGTATCACTTTATGGGACATTAAAAATATGTTTCTAAGGGTCTAAAGAAATAATTAATTATATTTATAAGTGCTTAAGAAAATATCAAAATGTATTACTTATAATTTTAAGCGAATATTAATTAGCACCCTATCCCCGAGTCGGGACCGACAAAAAATATTATCTTAGAGAGTTTATTAAATAATCGAGTATTAATTTATCGAGTTTCTACTGTAGCAGGCAGATTAAGCAAATAAGCAGTTTACACTAATTAGCAATTATTTAAGCTAAAACTTAAATGACAAAAAAAAGTAAATAGAAGACTTACAGAATGCTTCAGCTCAATTAGAAGCTTTTAGGCTCTTTGAGCTTGTCTACAGCTCTAGCTTATCCTTATAGATAAGCTAGTAAAAGTCCTTGGGGATCCTACCATGATTTGATCCCCCTTTTTCCAAACTTTTTTAGGTCAAAATAGTAAGGTTTTTTAACTAGTTTATAAGACTTAAGTAGATTAAGGTCTGATTTAGCTCAATTACTAGCTTATAGACTAGTAAGAGCTTGTATTAGCTTATTAGAACAATAGCTTAACATTTGAGAAGAAATAAGAGCTTATGAGTGAAATTTAAAAGAGCTTATGACAAAGTATTTAAGAGTAAAACTAGATGTCATTAAAATAAAACTTGATTAACAAGATTAGAAGAAAATACAACTGATTTTTAAAAGGAAATTGCAAAAGCTAAATTTAGCTAAAATCTACAAAGCACCCTCATTTTGTGTGTGTGAAAAGGTGATCTATTTATAGCCTCTCATAATCCTTCTAGCCATGCCGTTGCTAGGAGCCGTACCCCCATACAATCACAGTCCGTACATTCCAACAATCATTAAGGAGGATGAATTGAGTCGTTGGATCATTTAATTCACAACAACGGATAGCCAGGGGGAGCTGGCAATCCTTGATGAGACAGCTGTGTTACCTTGTATGAGTAATTCCAATGTTAAAAATCATCATCTCTTGTGCTTCCTTATGAGTTTCAAGTGTCATAGTGATCCAATGAAGGGTGCTTGATTTGACTAACTTGTCCCTGTGCCGATCTGTAGGTCCATCCCTTGAATTGTCTAATCACCCTTCAATTAAGATTTCCCCTTTGATTTTGACCTATGGTGAAATGGGCGTGACGAATGAATAGTTAAAACATTTTTTTGCGCCCAAAATTTGACTGAGGGTGAAAGGGGTATGAGTTTAGGTTTATTGCAGCTTTGGTCCTTTAGAGTTATTTCATAAAAGTGTAGTGTTAAAATAACTTTCAAATTTGGCAATAAAGGCCCTTGAGGTTAAAAAAAAGAGTTATTGGGCTTTTGAATTGGGCTTTTGGCTCCGGGTAGTTGTTTTTTTATAGTTTAGGGCCCATGTGAGCTAGGGATCATAAGTGTAAGTTTCGGAAACTTGAGGGACTGGATTTGTAAATTTTGGATTTTTGTCTTCTATGCGTTGACTTTGAAGGAGTTGACCGAGGTTGACTTTTTGACTCTTGGCTCCGCTCTTGCCGCTCTTCCATTCTCGATGTCCGTTTTGCCCTTTTTTTTTGATGGTTCTATAGTGATTTTATCTTATCCGTACCTTCAAACACTACAAAACACAAAAACAAATATATTTTTGCCATTTTTAGTCTGTTTTGGGTCATTTAGGGTCATTTTTGGTATAAATAGATATGTGTATTTTACACTTATCAAAGACTTCAGCATATCATCGAGAGAAATGGTGTACAAATTTGTGTCTCTTGATCCAGAAAGTAAATCAGCACCGTCTAAATTCCAAACATAACACGTGGGGTTTCCGAATGCAACATCAAGATCGAGTCGATAGAATTGACCCCTTAAAAGTTACCTAGAGAACAAATTTTGCCCAAGACCCTCAACATAATAAACTCGTGAGAGAGTAACATTCCCTGGTTGATAATCACCATAACCTATAATCTTTTCAATCTGATTGTTTCCAAATCTAACCATACCCAAAAATTTGCTAACGAAGTTGATAAGCTAAGAGCGTTGCCCGATCATATGCTTAGAGCAGCCCGAGTCCAAGTACCAGAGTACGATTTATATGACTTAAAATTAACGCGGGAATAAGATGGAACAGTAGAAACATTGGATCCCTAGGTTTTCATGGGTTCTGAGTGGTTAGAAATCTTAGAACCTATGGTCTTTGATTTACTACTTGACCCTACATTTTTTATCTCTTTGAGTTTTCCAGATTTGTTACTACTTTGTTGTGTTTGTTTAACTATTGTTGTTGAGTTGGATTTCCTAGGAGGCACTACTTTAGTGGAGATGATCCTAGTTAAAGGGCATGTATTTCCATCTATAGTGAAGATCCATTCTATAGGTTTCCAACTATATCCAACATTAGTATAAACTTTACCAGTAGGTTTCCACATTTTCTTCTTTTTGCTCTTAGCAGATCTAGATTTTACAGATTTAGATTTAACATGGGCATTCACATCATTAAGATAATCACTAACACAAAGATCATGAATAGCATCAAACATACATTCATGGCAGGTAGCGCAAATAAGTTCAAAATTTGCATTCAACACATAGTGCTTAACATTTCAATACAAACTGTTTTAGAAACATGATTCACATTATTCAAACTATAATTAGCAATCTTAGGTTGGTCTTCTACTTTAGTTTTCTTCTTGTTACTACTTGAAGTTTGTGTGGTCATATCTTTCTTTGTATTGCTCATAGGCTTTGATCCGCTAGCTTCAGTAGAACGGGTTACTCCTGTAGAAGATGACACCAAATTATTAGTGGTCTGTTTTTCCTGTAGTTGTAGCTGATTTTGTGTTTTATCTTTTGATGTGTCATTAGATTCTGCAAACCTAACTTTCTTAGCCCGGTTGATTGGTGTAATAACAACTAGCTTATTACTTACATGTTTTGAGCTAGGGCATGTATCATTAACATAAACAAGCAATTCCTGAATGTGTGTGACAAACTTACAGGCAGAGTGTAGGTCACTATCTAATGGCCTTAGTTCTCTAGCTTGTTCGATGATTTCACGAAGTGTATCGGCATTTTCTTTTGTATGTTTAAGATAGTTTACATGTGCATCCCTATTATGCTTGACAAGAGGGGGAAGAGGTTGCAAATCTAATGTATACACTTTTGAAGTAACCACATTCGAATTATGCACATTTTGAACACTTTCAATAGTATTTTTTCCTTTTAAGTTCGTAATGTGTTCCTTCAGCTTCGCAATCGAGACATTCTTAGCTTCTAACTGAGCTTGCAACTCATTTATTATGAAAAATTCCTAAAATTCAGGAGAAATACACCTATTTTCAAGTCGGGAACATCGTTTCAAAAGTTCATTGTAAACATCCTTTTCAATCATATATTTCTTTTTATCAAGCTTAGTCTGAAGTTTCAAATTCTCTTCATATTCATCCAAAAAAACTTTATTTCATAGATTTATAATCATTAATGGCATCTAAAGAATTAACAACAGTATGTACAAGATCTTGAGATATGAGCAGCTCCATTAAACGATCATTTTCATGTTTCAACAGTTCTAATACAGAATTATCATGTTCAAGAGAATTATTCTTCGCATGTAACACATTATCAGAATGATCATTAGCATGCATTACGGTATTCATTACATCTTGACAGATAATATGCTCTAAAAGACGATCATTATCAAGACTTAATTCCTTTTTCTCAATCTCAAAATACTTCTTATCTACAGAACAGTTAGCAACTTCGGTTTCCATTTGAGTAAAAACGACTTTCATTTCTTTGAGTTCTTTGTTAAGAACGTGTTTAAACATACAAAAATATTCTTTCAAAGTTTGAGCAAAAGGTTTGACATCCTTTTCAAAAGCCCCTTTTATATGTTCGACTCCCTAAGATCCTATTTTATTTTGAATTATTTTGGTGTGAAAAGTTATAGTTTCATCAAATTTATTAACATGCTCTCTCATTTTATGAAAACTATCTTTTACCAAACTAATTGATGGAGGTTCACGAGGAATTTCCTTATTTAAAACTGGTTCGGATGGAACTGGTGGTTTGACAAAAACGGGTTGTGAAATAGGTAACCAAAATGACTGCTCTGCAGACAGTTGTTTCTGTGGCACAAAATGCTTAACAAAATGCTCAAATAATTTATTTAAAGCAACATAATCAACGGGGGGCAATATTAACTTTCTTTTCTTTTAAGCTTGGATCATTTTGTTTTGCTAGCATTTTTAACCTACTATCTTCAGCTAAATCTAAGGTTTCCTCAGTATAAGTTACAGACAAAGCAACATGTGTCTTAACAATAGTATGGCCATCATACAAAGCAAGTACTTCCTACCAAGCTTGAGAGAGTTAAAAAGGATTTTGATAACCAAGTGCTATTTTGTGACTTTCATCATAAAAAGCTTGGGGTTTTGTTAACATATGCATTGTTTGCGTAGACTGGCCCATTTTGTAACCACATTGTCTAAAGCTTTATTTTTTTGTAAATAAATGACTTCATCAAGATATTTATCTTCCTTTTGCTTAGACTCCTTTTTTAAACATTTAACAGTTGTTGATAAAGTCTTATGTCTTTCAAATGTTGCATTGAGTTGTAGTTTTAATGAGTGTATCTGTTTTTCAAAATCCGCAACCTTTGCATTTTTGTTAAAAATAACCTGTCTTAATTGACATCAATATACTTTTCTCAATCATTTAAATCAAACTTGTGTCTTTGTTCAAATAGTTTTACTTGTTCTTTATATCTTTCAAGCTCGGCAGATAGAGTTTCATAAACAATTAGATTTTCCTGCTGCACCTTATTATATTTTGCAACTTGACTAGACATTTCTTTAATGACAACTATTAAGACTTCATCTTGTTGTGCAGAAGAATTGATGTTTTGAACAACTGGATTTTCATTTTCTTGCAAATATTGTTTATAAGAAATGATATTACTATCACTTGTTATGTCAATTTCGGTGTCATTATCAATAAATGATTGTTCAGAACACTGTGTCTCTTGCACACTTTGATAAATCATATCATTTTCTATGTTTGTGTCATGAAATAGTACCTCTGAAAGAACATCTGAGTCATAGGAGGATAGATTGGCCATGAGAGCTGCCTTAGTTGAGGTTACATCATCACAAATAGAGTCAAAAGCATCAAGATCATCAGTCTGAAAGGCTGTTGGAGTTAGGATTGCCTGAGATGCTTGAGCTGGAATGACTTTATCCCCATTATCTGCTAAGAAAGCCAACTGTTCTGGATCCAAATAAGCTCCTGATTCCTAAGCTTTAGTCAGCAACATTTTTTCTTTAAACCATGCTGAATTCTTGGGCCTTTTTTGTTTTGTGCACTGTCTAGCAAAATGGCATTCCTCTTGACAATTGTAACACTTAACCGCACTTGGTTGAGCTAGAGCCCCATTCCTGTTACCTCCCTGATTTGTAGCATTGTTCCGTACCCTTGTGTTAACATACCCCTGTGTCTGTCTCCCCTGAACTATCTGAACGGTGACTCTTCCCTCTTGAATGGTTGCTTGGTTCCTAGGATTAGACGAGGTTCTTAGCTGATTGTTTGTCTGTGGGAAACGAGGACCAAATGATGTGCTCACAAATGTCATTAGCTTGTTTAAATTGGCAATTAGATCATCAAAAGGGTTAAAAGATGGAACAACAAGTCCTGAATCCAACTCTATAGAAGATGGTTGTTGAATATCAGGTACTTAATCGGATTGTTTCAATGCAGGTGCTTGATATGGTTGTTGATGAACCACTAAAGAGTGATTAACCACTTTTGGCTGATATTATCATAAGAACGTTGTGGTGCAGAAGATGAGTAGTATTTTTGAGTGGCAGATGACATCTATGGATAATACTGAGTCGGGTTTAAACAAGTTAGAGAATTAGCAACCAAGGCTATCTGATCCGGATACCTTTTTCTTTGTAGACGAACTTCATTTGCATGAGCTTCATGTTGCCTTAAATGAGCATACAAGTGATCAAAGTTAGTGGTATGCATGTCTTTGGCTAATTTGACATCCATGACAAATTTGCTAAAACTTTGATACCTTGACGGTGGTTGGGGGAGGTAAAAAGCTTAGAAAATTACTTCGATCAGGGCTTTGTCGAATTCAATTCCTTTCTTCGAGATCTTTTGGAATTATTTACGTTACATCTTTAAACCATGAATGGCTTTTTTACATTTTTTTGTGCTAAATTAGTGTCTTCATCTAAGGTGTTGATTGGGTGAGTGCTCGGGGGGTTAAGGAAAACCTAATGTGTTATACTACTTATTGGTTGCGGAATTTATTTCAGGAATTCTTTATTCATTAGTTGTCCTCAGTAAGTGGGGAGTCGAGTATCTCTGATGGGCTATGGTCTTGGGCCCTAATGATATCCGAGGATTCCGACCGTGACCTAGGTTGCCATCCTCGCACATAAGCAAATAAAGGCTATGCACGCACACCGGCGATGACCGATAAGCAAAAAATTCCGTTTGGGCAGGTGTATGTTTCTTCATTCATTTTTCTTGGTATCATTCATGGTTCAATCCTGGATATTTGGAAATATACTCCCCGACAAAGAAACCGTCCGGACGGTATCTATGTATGGTCTATTGATCCTGGGCGTGCGTCACTACACATCAAGCTGAGTGAATCCATTAGGATTTGGCTATATTGGATTGGGGCGGGTCGGGGATATGAGGGAGTGAATAAAACTGGGGAAGGCTGTTGAAGCTGTGCCACTTGTTCCTGAGCGATTATGTCGTGCCGTGTTACTTGTCGTTATGTACGGCATCTATTGTGTAGTAGGAATCTCTGTGAGGTCTGATAAGGGCTTACCGAGGCACGTTTGGGTATCTGGGGTAGGAGGATCGCTCACAACTATCTTGGCAGTAACTTTAGCCGTGTGGGGGAGCTGTGAATTGACAAAATGAGAGATTGTTTGGACGATCTCGGAAAGAAGCTTAAAGAGGTGGGGTTGACGTCGATTGGCAGCGGAGGTAGCGTTAACAGGAGTTGTTGTACAGTGATACGGTGTGCGCGAAGGATCTCAGATTGAACCTAAGAACGACACTACGAGAGTTGACGGATCGAGTAGTTAACTTGGCCGAGTTTTTACTTTCTCTTCTTTCTAGTATGTAAAGAAGATATCACCAAGACTTATGGCTTGACAGGGAGAGGTAAGGGACTGAATCATGTGCTGTTTGTAGTGCTCAATCAGGCTATAGGAGGCTGACTGACAGATTTGAGGGGACTGCTTCGTTGGGTATGGCAAATCCTTTAAGTGGTGGAATGAGTGAGAGACGTCTATTTTGTTTGGTCAGGCCGCAAAGTACGGATAAAGGGGGTATATAGGCCATGTAAGGTCTTTACACTTTGGGCAGTGGCATCAAGGAAATGTACGTAGGGTGGTGGCGTAGCAGGGTTAGGGTAAAATACTGTTTTGCTCTTTCCTGTCCTTTACTAAGTAATGTAATTTCCTTGACTTCAGTGACGGCGGAAATGATCACTCTATACTAGTGAATAATGAGAATATCACTCGAGATTGAAGAGTTTGGCACCAGACGAGGGTGGAATGGTTGTTGATGCTTGATAAGGACGGGTGTGAAGCTGGTAATGTCTGATGCAACGGAAAATCAGTGTGCATTGTTTTGGTGAATGAATGCGGCAATTTAATTGAGAGTATTTGCTCGGTGAAAAGATTTTGGAACACGGGTTGAGCGAGGTTATTTGTTGTTGTGAGGTCCTTAATATTGGTAGAAAGGTTCAGGAGTGTTTGGAGTGACATTTTGTCATTTGACGACGAGTCTGGAGTTTTTAAAGTATTTCCGGCTGGGAGTATGGATTGAGGCCCGAAATTTTTGGTTTCTTGAATTGGCTTGGTGATTAGGAGACGGACTCTCAGGAGGCACGAGAAGGGATAGTGCTATATTTGTGTTGGTGGGTGATCTTATTATGGTTGGCGGAATTATTGTTGGGTCGAACTTAGGGGAAGTGTGTTGTGAGGATGACAAGAGCAGGGCCATCGTATATGATATTAGGAAACTGTTTGCTGGAAGCAGTAGTTGAGTAATTCTGGGGCACAGAGTATTATCCAAGTGGTACGCCGTGAGAATCCAGGACGTCTAATATAATTTTCTATCTCTTTTCCATCCCTCCTCCACCGTTTTTTGTCTAATCTTACTGTGTCCTTTTTTCGTTGTGGTTAGTTGAGCGATATTTATCCAGCACACCGACCCATCACACATCGCACCTGTACCCATTTCGAATCCATATCGCGCGGCCCAGCGAGTAACAATTATTTCTTGGACAGCACGACTCGCTCTCATGCATTTAAATTGACCCCCTCCTCGTGGCTATAGATATGAGATAGCGACCAAGCTGCTTGAGAACCCGGTGAGTTAAATTCTTACGAAACCACGTCACTATCGGATCATTCTTTCTTCTGCACCTTAAGGTGTGGTGTTACTCTTCTTTTTGTATAACATATAGACATCGTTGAAGAAAGTTATCTTATTGATGTTTATGATGAGAAGGAGATACTCACAGAAGTTTTAGGATTTCACGGACGAAAAATTTATGTTGGCCAATATGGCATACTTCTTCCAGGTTTCGATCCGATTGGTTCAAATTCTTCTCCGACTTCACTCACTTTCGGGGATAGTGATTTCTACTTTTGGAAGAATGATACTTTCTCTTGCTATAGCCGATGATCAACTTCACGGAAGTTGATGAAGCTTATTATGACCCAGAGGGGGCATTTCCTTCTCTGAATCTCTTCTCCAATAGTGATCATTCGCCGTCACTGAATCTAGGAAATTACTTACTAGAAAAATCAGGAAGAAAGAGCTTAAAGTTTGTTCAATCCGACCGAATCATCAATCGATGAACCTCCCAAGGTTGAACTTAAGGACTTACCACCTCATCTCGAATATATATTTTTAGCAGATAACAACAAGTTGCCTGTCATAATTGCCAAGATTTGAAGTGATATGAAAAATGCTTCTCTATTAAACGGTTCTTAAAGCCCGAAAAGAAGACATTGTTGGAGGCTCTCTTGACATAAAGGGTTTAAACAGGGCAATTTTGTTCTCATAAGATTATATTAGAGGAGGATTATGAAACCAACGGTCTACATCAGAGATAGGGTTATCCAAAGATCCATGTTGTCAATAAAAAAGTGGTTGAAAACTTCTTGACGCTGGATTGATCTACCCAATCTCGGATAGTCCTTGGGTGAGCCCAGTACACTGTGTACCAAAGAAGGGAGGAATGACCGTAGTAACCAATGATGAAAACGAATTAGTGCCGACAAGACTTGTAACGGGATGGAGAGTATGCATAGATTAATCGGCAAAAATTGAACGAAGACTACAAGGAAAAGTCCCATCTTCCTTTTGCCCATTTCATGGATCAAATGCTTTGAGAGACTCGCAGGAAATGAATTCTATTGTTTTCCTCGAAGGGTTTTCTCGGGTTATTTCCAAATTCCAATTGATCCAAAGGGACCAAGAAACAAAGAGATTCATTCACGCCCATACGGAACGTTTGCTTACCGCCGCATGCCTTTTGGCTTATTTTGCCAATTGCATCCAGGCACGATTCAGAGGTGTTCATAGGTGGCAATTTTAATGACATGATTGATATCCCAATGGATGTCCTTAATGGGATGATTTCTCGGTTTTTGGAAATTCTTTTTCTACGTGCCTTACCAATCTAGATAAAATGCTTAAACGGTGTGAAGACACTAATTTAGCTCTATAATTAGGGAAAAAACATTTTGGTTAATGAAGGTATAGTTTTAGGACATAAAGATTCTCGAAGAAAGGAATGAAGTCGACAAAGCCAAGATCACGATGTAATTTCAAAGCTATCCTCACCCAACAACCGTCATGTGGTTATTACAAGTTTTCTCGTGTATGCTGGTTTTTACCGTAGCTCATCAAAGATTTTTTATAAGGATTTCTCGACCCTTGACCCACCTTCTGAGAAGAACACCCCGTTTATCTTTTCAGAAGATGCATTCAGCCTTTCAGACTATAAAATAAAGAGATTAACGAAGCTACAATTCTCATTGCTCCATAATTTGGGACCCACCTTTTGAACTCCATGTGTGATGCAAGTGATTTTGCATCAATAGGTGCTGTTCTAGGGCATTAAGGATTGAGAAGCATTTAGACCAATTCATTTATGCAAGCAAGACGATGACCCGAAGCAGGAAACAAATCTACACAAACAGAAAAAAAGAGATGCTTGCCAGTAGTGTACGCTTTGAAAAAATTTTGATCATGTCTTCATCATGAATAAATAGTGTTGTTTACACGGAATCCATTAGCTTTAAAATAATATTCAACAAGAAAGATGCCAAAGCAAGATTGCTTAGATGGGTTTTACTTCTCCTAAGAATTCGATTTTAATGTGAATGATTCCAGAGCAGCTTGAAAAACTATGAGCCGATCACCTTTCTCGTCTTGAAAACCCGTATGAGATTGTTTTTGATTCATAAGGTGATTACCGAAACCTTTCCTCTTGAGGACAATGAATACGGTGTGATTTCTCATGGATAACCATAAGTACGCCGTCGGTTGTGCGATATAGCATATGTACTAACGCGGGGAATTTTCTTTTCATAGGGATGTCAAACTCAAACAAAAGAAATATGTTTTTTTCAAAGAAGATGTAAACATTACTTTTGGTGTATGATTCCATATCTCTTTCGATATGTGCGGATCAAAATCATATGAAGGTGTGTATTTGGCCAAGAAGCTCTTTTAAAAATCTCTAAGCTTGTCATGAAGGGACCCATCGGACGGGGCCTTCTTCAGTGACTTACATCACCGCTCTGGAAAGTATTTGATGCGGATTAGTTTGGCTCCACCCCCCCAAACTACCATATATTCTAAGATGCTCATTCAATGACAAAATTTGTGATGCATGTCAAAAGACATGGCAAAAATTTCAACATCGAGATCAGATGCCTCAAAATGCTATCAAGGTTAGTGGAAATTTTCGATGTATGGGGCCATTGTATTTTTATGGGACCTTCCGGTCATCTAAGAGGAATAAACAAATATCACACTTGTAGCCCGGTCAGGTTATCTTTACAAATGGGGTGAAGCCAAAGGCTCTCCCCACCAAACGATGCTTGAGTAGTTGTTCAAAAATTTTAATCCCTTTTCTCCCGAGTTCGGTGCACCCTGGGAGAGAGAGATATCATAAGCGATCGTGGGACCCATTTCTATAACGAAAAATTTGATTAAAGTATGTCAAAATATGGTGTCACACATCGTCTTTCTACGCTTACACCCTCAACTATGGTCAAGTCGAGGTGAAACGAATCGTGGGACTTAAATGAATCTTAGAAAAGAACGGTGGGCGAAAAACCGTGCCTCGTGGTCTGAACAATTTAGATGATGCGTTTGGGCATTTCAAAACGCTGATAGACTCCGGATCGGTTGCACTCCCTACAAGCTTGTTTATGGAAATTCATGTCATTACCGGTTGAATTGAGGCACAAGGCCTCAATAGTTGGCTTTTAAAGGCATGCCAAATTTCGATCTCAAGGGAACGTGGGTGATCATCGAATGCTCCAGTTTAACGCAATTAACGAGCTTCGAGATCAGCCTTATGTGAATTCATTAATCGACAAGGAGAAGACGAAGTAGAAGAAACTTCACCGACTCTAAGATCAAAAATAGATAATCTTCAATGTTGGTGATCAAGTCTTACTTTTCAACTCCCGATTAAAGATTTTCTCCGGAAAGCTCAAGTCCCGATGGTCCGGTCCTTTCACTATAACCAAAGTTTTTCCATATGGCACAGCCAAATTGTCTCACCCCGATGGTTCAAATTTCAAAGTCAACTGACATCGTCTTAAGCATTACTATGGAGGGGATATGCCATCGTTGGTTATCCCGGATCTCCAAATATTTTCACCCTATGGACGAATGAATTCAGGGATCGAGTCGAGCTTGCGATTCGGTGAACAAAAACAAGCTGCTTCGTGGGAGTTCACCCCATGCTTATCCATTTTCTTTCTTCTTTTTATTTTCTAACAAATGTGTTGTGTTGTGAAGAGGCTTGTATTCTTCTGTTCTTCGTTGTTTGTTGTTTGTTGTGATTTTTGTAGGATTGAACCAATAATTTTTTAAGCCTCTCATGTTCAGTGTTGTGTCCCTGTTCACTCGAGCTTCCTATCCTTTGTTAGCAATTAGTTTAGGGAAATCCGATATCCTTTCATCTTATCGATTCACGTTTATCTTTGCATAATTAATAAACGGCTTAGATTTGCGTAGAGACCCGACTTAAACATTGAGGACAATGTTTCATTTTAGTTTGGAGAGGGAATCTATCGATTTGATGTTACCTGCTTATTGTTTTGTTCTCATGTACCTGTTTTCCCACAAAAATAGCAAATTTTTTTAATTTTTAAGTTTTTATTTGTAGGAAAAAAATAATTAAAAAAATGAAAATAAAATAAAATATATATATATATATATATATATATATATATATATATATATATATATATATATATATATATATAGTTGATAAAAAATAAGTGTTAAGACACGAATGTAGGTTTTCCGTTGGTGAGAATAAGAAGTAATTTTGAACACGACTTCGTCAACGTGTTGTGTTCTAGCTTTCTCCCTTAACAATTAATGATGATAGTTTGTGCTAGTCTCATGTAGACTTTAAACATGCTATACTTGAATCATTAGTAAATGAAGACTTGTGCTAATCTCAAGTAGATTTTAAATATGCCAAGTTGGATTTTATATAGGCTAAGTATTTGCAAATCTCTTTATTAGAGATTTTAAATTGCAAAAAAAGTAAGAAATGATAGTGTTAATTACGAATTAGGATGCTAAGACAAGGTTTATTTGGAAAACTTAAATGTTATAAGATTATCTTGGTGGTTTTTTCTTCCCCGAAGTTCTTAAAATGATTTAATTATACGTGTTCTCTTTAATTTTTACAAATTGGAGTTATGCTCTTAAAAGTCTAATCAACATATTTAGAGAAAAAGCTTTATGAATGAAGTCAACATCGTTTATAAATAAGAATTTTGGTTCAAGCTTATACTTTGGTTTTCTAAAAACGAAATTTTTCTATTTGCAAAAATACTCTTAAAAAAATAGTGATGAATATAAGGATGCAAGTTATAAATCCTTAGTGTTAATAATTAATATACAAACTCCATCGCAATAAAGTACATGGGCATTTGTCGGTTCGCTCCCGATGTGACTATCGAAAGAAAGGTGGAGTATGCTATATTTTGGGTTGGTATCATAAGTAAAGTACACGGGCTCTTGTCAAAGGCGTGGCCGATAGTGACGTCAGAAAGAAAGTGATAACGGTATTCCTAGTCCCTAATAATGTAAATAGTAATATTAAATGTTGCAAATTAGTAAAATTAATAGTAAAAGTTTCATTCCCGAAACTAAGGTATTCTTTGTGAACAAACATTTGCAAAAGTTCTACAAGGCTTTTTTCTTCCAGAGTTCATGCGTATCGATTATTATTCTCCGGATGGGGTTTTGTCATAAACTTAACACTTCCCAGATGACGGTGGGATGTTAGAGAAGGAAAGTCATTTATGGGGCAAGTGAACCCAACGATGTCTTAGCTAAGAGGTTTTTGTTTGCTTTGAGTAGTGTTCTTTACTAAGTGGTTAACATATTAGCCAAAGGCCCAGTGTAAAGCGTTAGTCGGATTTAAACTATCTAAAAATATGTAGATTTAATGGTTTAATTTATATTTTAGCAAACACACGTAAATATATGATTTGTGTCGGGATGAGAAATTCACAAGTTGTAATTATAAGTAGTCTTAGCATCTTGACTTGTACTTAACGGTGATCTTATTTTTAAGCTTAGTATGGGAAAAGTGAAAAATTGGGAATGATGAAGTTATCTTTTAGACACTTAATTGTGCTTTTTTGTTCCATGATCCTTAAAGTTACCACACTTCAGGTAATGAAAAAATAATAACATTACATTTTGGTCAACACATAGTTGTAGTTAGTTTGTATATCACAGTAAAATATCATAAAAAAACTAAAAAAATCTTTGAAAATGTTAAATTGGGTGTTTTATAATTGTGATCTCTTAGCCTCTCTCAACAAAATCTTTGCTGCTTTTAGACCATCCTTACTATATATTTGATATTTTATTATATTATATGTATTTTAAGGTGTAGTCTGAGCCGGATCAAGGAACATGCTAATGAAAACAAGATGATGTTAGAAAGATACAATCAACATGCTATTGATCCTCTTGCCTTTGTATCCAATGTTTCACCTCCGCAGTACCCTACACAACCATCAGCTATTCTACAACCTGCATATGCCCCACCAGTTACCCATTGATAAGTGTAAAATACACATATTTGTTTATACCAAAATTAACCCTAAACGACCAAAAACACACTTAAAATGGCAAAGATATACTTGTTTTTGTGTTTTGTGTGTGCAGGTACGGATAGGACAAAAATCATAAGAAAACCGTCAAAAACGGGCAAACACGAATACGAGAACGGAAGAGCGTGCAAGAGCCGGAAGCCAAAGTCAGAAAAGTCAACCTTGGTCAACTCTCAAAGTCAACACTAGAAGACAAAAATCCAAAGTTACAAATTTAGTCATTCAAGTTTCAGAAACTTACACAAATGGTCCTTGAAGTCTAAATAGGCCTATTATCCCTAAAAACCTCACCCGGATCATAAGCCCAAAACAAAAGCCTAAAACCCTAATCCATAACCTTTTATTAAAACCACAAGGACCATTTCTGTCATTTCTGAAAGTCCCTTTACACTAAGCTTTTATTAAAATAAAGACAAGGACCATCTTTGCCATATCCCCAAAGTTATACACCCGTTTTACCCCCTTCAGTTATAAAAAGGAAAATGGCGCGAAAACCCGTTTCACTATTCACCGTCTCCTACAATTAACCCACTCAGTCAAAACGAAGGGGCTTTTCACAATTGAAGGTTAATTTGGACTATTCAAGTGAAGAACAACAAGATGGCAAGGACAAGTTAGTCAAATCAAGCACCCTCATTGGCTCACTAATGCCACGTGAACTCAAAGAAGCACAAGAGATGATGATTTTTACATTGGAATTACTCACACAAGTAACACAAGCTGTCACATCAAAGGATTGCCAGCTTGGCAATCCGTGTGTCTAGCAAATGATCCAACGGCTCAAATTCATCCTCCAATGATTGATGGAATGTACGGATGTGATTGATGGGAGCGTGGGCAACAAGGCAAGGCCTAGAAGGATCTATGAGAGGCTATAAATAGGCTCACTTTTCACACACACAGAGAGGAGGGTAGCTTAGTAGATTTTAGCTTAAATTTAGCTTATTGCAATTTCCTTTTAAAATTTAGTTGTAATTTTCTTTTAAATCATGTAATCAAGTTTTATTTTAATGACATCTAGTTTTACTCTTAAATACTTTGTCATAAGCTCTTTTAAATTTCACTCATAAGCTCTTATTTCTTCTCAAATGTTAAGCTATTGTTCTAATAAGCTCATATAAGCTCTTACTAGTCTATAAGCTAGTAATTGAGCTAAATCAGACCTTAATCTACTTAAGTCTTATAAACTAGTTTAAAACCTTAACTATTTTGGACCTAAAAGCTTTGGAAGGGGATTCAATCATGGAAGGAATCCCAAGGACTTTTACTAGCTTATCCATAAGGATAAGCTAGAGCTGTAGATAAGCTCAAAGAGCCTAAAAGCTTCTGATTGAGCTGAAGCATTCTGTAAGTCTTCTATTTACTTTTTTTTGTCATTTAAGTTTTAGCTTAAATAATTGCTTATTAGTGTAAACTGCTTATTTGCTTAATCTGCCTGCTAATTAGTGCTTATTTGTTCTTATTTTAGCTATTTAAGTGAGTTTGCTTTCCTGTTTTTAGATTTTATAGTTTAAAACTTATGCTAGCTTAATCTGTCTTAAAAAACATAAAAATCAAAAAAATTAGTGTAGATCTTAGTTTGTTAATTCTAGTGTTATTGGCTTTTGATTTATGTTTAATAAGTTAGTTATAAGCTAAATATTATCTGGTATCAAAGGTTTTTAAGCTAGTATTCATTTTCAAGCTCTTTGCAAATCTATCATAGTAGTTAAGGGGTGTTTGGTTTAGCCTTGTTTGACTACTAAAAGTCAAAGCACTTAGGTAATTTTTCTTTGTTAAGATTAATTTTCATTATAGAGTAGGATTTATAGAGATTTTAGAGGTTAGATTTCAAAAAGTAAAAAGTTATGGCCTAAGTTGGGTGTGCCAGCACCAGGGTACTTTTACCCCTTTCCTTTGCTAGTAAAAACTTGATCCAAGCCTTCCAAGGCTTGGATTTGGTTTGCTAAGTGTTTGTGCACTCTATTTGAGTGTGATAAATGCAGTAGTAACCACAAGGTTACCTGCATTTTAGTTTTAACCTTTTGACCATTTGTGCATCAGTAGGAACCACTGCAGTTTAACTGCAGTGGCTTTTAATCCATTTTTAAGATAGTTTAAATAGAATTTAGCTTTTAAAATTAAGTAGGATCTTAGGTTACATATAGTTAAAGTTAGATAATCACCTGTTCTTAAATTTCCAGCTCATTTTCTAGATTAAATTTGCTTTTCAAAGTCACTATAAAAGCCAAAAAGCCAAAAATAAGTAGTATAGATAACTTTTTCAGTAGGGCTTAATTTAGTTACTTATTTGAAAAACTGAATAGTAGGGTTTCATTAGGATTCATTAGTTAGCTTATCTTCAAAAGCTTAGCTTCTGAATTGGCTTATTGAGCTTTTGAGCTTAAACTAATTTTGAGCTCTTTGTGTTTGTGCCTGAGTTTAGCTTTTAGATTTTCAATTTCAGCTAGGTTTAAGTGTTAGTGGTTTAAGTTGCTTTCCATTTAGTAGGCATTATTAGGATTCTAGATCAGCTTTTAGTTTGCAATTTGAGCTTAATTTGAGCTTTGTGCAACTGTTTTAGTTGAAATAAGCAAAAGTGAGTTTAAAACTCCACTTTCTGTGGACAGATTTTCAAAAGCTCTTAGAGAGCTTAATCTTGGTTTTCAGCTAAAGTTGTTTTTATAAAAAATGCTTAAAAATATGTTTCCTTTAAGTTCTAGTATTTAGTTTTTGCAAAAAGTGAAAAAGAAAAAAAATATAGCAAAAAGGTGCTAAGCACCCTTCGAACCCAGGACCTCAAGCTCATAGCACACACGCTTTACCATCTGCTCTAGTGGGACAAGTTGTCCACTTCCCTTTCCATTTTAACTTTAAACACGTTTTCTTTTCTTTTTCTTAAATATAAGCCGTAGCTAAATAAGCTGTTTTCACAGCTTATTTGATAAGCTGAGCTTCTCCTTTTATTTTTCTAGTGATCTTTATTGCATCTTAGATTTTTCCTAAATTTTTCACAATTTTTCATTAATTAGTTTAATTTCTAGGATTTTTCGAAAGTTTAAATTTTAGAAAATTCATAAAAAATAGAAAAAGTTTCAGAAAATTACAAAAAAATAGTTTTTAGTTTTATAAAAAGTACTTTTAGTTTTACATTAAGAAAAATCATTTTTACCCCTTTTAGATTTTAATTTTCATTTTTAAGCTTTTATTTTTAATTTTAAAAATAGGATTTTAATTTTAAAAATAGTTAAAAATAGTTTTCTGAGTTTTTATGTTATTTTAGACTTTTCTAAGTTTAAAAATCATTTTTCTTAATTTTTAGGACTTAATCTGCTATTTTTTAGGATTTAATTAGATTAAAATAGTTTTTAATTCATAATAAATTCAAAAATAATCAAAAAAATGTTTTTCTTTTTCTTAAAATTTTATTTTGTCCTATTTTAGGTTTAGAAATTTAGTTTGCATTTTTAAAAGTTTAATTTGGTCTTACTTGCTTATTTGTAGTCTCTTAATTGTTCCCGTTATTTGTTTTAAGTGTTTAATTGCTTTTAATTGTTCATTTTAATTGTTGCTTTTATTTAGTAGTCATAGATAACCAAATCAATCTTTTCTCTCATTCAAATCATAATCCAAGCTAAAGCGTGGTTTCAATTTCACAAGTCGTTGGGGAAACGACCCGGGAAAGCATACTTTCCGGTAAACATACGTATATTATTATTATTATATATTTGTATAAGAATTTTCCTAGAGGGCTACTTTGGGAATTATTCTCTATACTTTTGTATTAATATAATATAGTGTGTATAAAAACTCACAATCAACCCTCCATGACGCACCTTAAGATAAATGAACTTGAGCAGTAGAAACTTAAACTAGCAGTAGTAATAATGACTTACAGTAGTAAAAACCTTCACCTCATGTAGCATATAAATGGTTAAACATTTTAACAATAAGCTTCCCTTGAAAACCATATGTTAACCATTTCTTGAATGTAGGCTCTATGTAATGATTACTGAAGAAGAAAACTAAGTATAACGAACTTGATGCTGAAGTAGAACAACCCAAACTTGTGTCTTATATCTTGTACTATCCACGTGACTTTGAACTCATAACAAGACCAAAATATAAGTAGATCATAATCTCTTGACAAAATCCTCATCTTCTATGAGACACATAACCAAAGTGATAGCAAATGTGAGTATTGAGCACCATAAGTTAGGTCACACACCTTTGCTAGATTTGTCAAGTCTTAGTCACATCGTTTCTAAGCACGAACAAGTTATCTTTAAACCTTGTAAGCCGTTTAAGATATGATAAGAACACGAACTTAAGTAATTCCATTTCACCGTCAAATAAGTGATAAACAATCGTCTTCGTAATCAATTAATCCAATGAATCCAAAAATACGAGCCTTTTAAACCTTTAAGAACATTTAAAATAAATTCCAATCTGTTAGCTTCCCCTTAAACCAATCAGTAGCAACCAACAGTAGTAATTCCTTCTATTGGCAGTATTAAAAATATATGAGCAGCACAAACCTTGGTTTAAGTCTAACAGTAGTAACAGCTAACCCTCGCAGTACTAATTACCACAACAGTATTAACTTCCTTTTGTGTGTGTTGTACGAGATCCAAAAACTGTGTGTGTTGTCCAATATGGAACCCAGCTAGCAGTAGTATCTTTTAAGCCTAAGCAGTAGTAACTACCTTTAATCGAACAATAGTAACTGCTTAAATTTACCTTAGCTGCAGAAACTTAATACTGGCATCATTAAAAATATACTAGCAGTATTAATCATAAGCAGCAGCACTAACCTTCAAAAATAAGGCTAGCAGTATTAACTGCCATTGGCAGACCAAACACATGTAGCATAAACATCAATACCATTAGCAGCAGTGTTAACGAACCCATGATAACTGGCAGTATTAAAATAGACTAGAAGTAGTATGAATCACAAACCAACAATATTAACCAAGGACAGCAGTACTAACAATAAACTGTCACTGTGTGTCGTCATTGACAACAGTAGAAATGAGGAACCACAACAGTATAAACATAATAACAACTGTTTAAGGATACTTTTTTTAAGTATCCAGACGACACCCTTTTAGCGACACTTTTTCTGTTACTAAACTGTCACTAATTCATCATTCTCATCAACTGCTAATGATTCTTTTCATAGAATAAGTTCCAAAGAACTCTTGAATTATGTAACCAAGAACCACAATCAGCAACCATCTTGTTGTCACGAACCAATCAACAACAATTGTGAACAAACTTCCTGTTATATCGAATTAGGGTTGCTGAAAAACCCTAATATCACCAGATTCGACATGATAACCAAGACAGAAACACCTTGTAGATCCTAGTTCGAGAGCCATGAGGCTCTGATACCAATTGTGAAAACTAAAGAATCATTATAAGCTCAGATTGTTTAGATCTATATCTAGGATAATAACACTGAACATAACATGCAGCAGAATAAGAACATCAATGTTACTCTAACAAGGTTTTCATCATTATCTTCTCTATGATACATGACTACTACAAGCCCCAATTCTACCTTGATCAATGGTAGAACGTGTTATCTAAAGTATAACAAGGAATCAAAGATCCTTGAGGCTAAACCAACCAAACCTAGGCGTCTCCTTAGAGAACTTGACGCCTAGAACACACACACACACCCTTTAGTCGACTACATTTTCTGTGCACCCAAAACTACACGCCTAATGATCTCTTTATATAGTAGAGATCATCTAGGTTTACAAAGGATAAGAACAAAGAATGTCTTTTAAACATTAAGCTTTATCTTCTGTTATCTTTATCTTCTTAAAGAGATCTTCAAAATCTTCCATCTTTTGAATAATTCTTCTTTTGCATTTTAAGTCCTTTTGTTTCATTCTTTTATTCATTTTGTCTCATCAAATCAAGAATCCCAACATTACTACTTGTTATGTGCAAAATAGAGTATTAGTACCTAAGCTTATTAACAAGACCCTTATGAACTTTTTCTTGGCAGAACAGCTTTGGCTTTTATGAGACCATTGGGTTGTCTTGTTTACAATAATCATACATAATATCACTTAGGCAAGTTTGATGGTAAGGCTGATGAAGGATTCTTTGTTGGGTACTCAATCAATAGTAAAGCATTTAGAGTATTCAACAGTAGAACTAGGATAGTTGAAGAGAACCTGCATGTCTAGTTTAGTGAGAATACACCTAATATTGTAGGAAGTGGACTAAATTAGCTTTTTGATATTGATGCACTAACAAAGTCAATGAATTATAAGCCAGTTGTTATAGGAAATCAGTCTAATGGTAATGCAGGTACAAAAGCATGTAATGATGCAGGTAAAGCTAGAATGGAAATAGTACCTAGGAAAGATTACATTTTGCTACCATTGTGGCCTGCTGATCCACTACTCTCTCAAAGTCCAAAGAGTTCTCCTGATGATGGATTCAAACCTTCAGGAGATGATGAAAAGAAGATTACTGAAGAACCAGGAAAAGAAGGTGGTGATTCAAGTAAAGATATTGAATGTAGTGATAAAGAAAAGGAAGATAATTTTAACAACACTAACAATGTTAATGTTGCTAGCATAAATGAAGTTAATGTTGTTGGTGCAAAAACAAGCATTGAACTTCCAAATGATCAAAATATGCATGAATTGGAAGATAATTTATTTATTTAGCTGATGATGGAGATGTTGGTGTAAGAGGATGATGACATGATACAATTTGGATTACATTTATGCCTGTCAATCCTATTCCAACTACAAGAATATACAAAGATCATCCAGTTGAACAAATTAATAGAGATTTGAATTCAACACCTCAAACAAGAAGAATGACAAAGAATTTGGAAGAACATGGTTTGTTTAGTTCAGTTCAGCAAATAAAAATCATAAAGACTTTCAAAATTACTTGTTTGCTTGCTTTTTATCACAAGAAGAACCCAAAAAGGTTAATTCATGCATTGAAGGATCCAAGTTGGATAGAAGCTATGCAGGATGAGCTTCTATAATTCAAATTACAAAAGGCTTAGACCTTGGTGGATTTACCGCATGGCAAAAGGGCCATTGGCACTAAATGGGTTTACAGGAATAAAAGGATAAAAGAGGAATTGGAATTAAAAATAAAGCAAGATTGGTTGCTCAAGGGTACACACAAGAAGAAGGGATTAACTATGATGAAGTCTTTTCCCTTGTTTGTAGATTAAAGGAATTAGGCTATTCTTAGGCCTATGCATCATTAAAGACTTTGTGGTGTACCAGTATGGATGTCAATAGTGCTTTTTTTTATGGTAAGATTGAAGAGGAAGTCTTGTTTGTCAACCACCAGGATTTAATGATCCAGACTTCCCTGACAGAGTTACCAAAGGTAGAAAGAATTTATGGACGGCATCAAAGTGCCTAGAGCTTGGTATGAAACCTTGTTAGCTTATTTGTTGGACAATTAGTTTTAGAGAGGAAAGATAGACAAGACGTTGTTTATCAGAAGGGACAAAGGTGATATTCTTGTTAGTTCAAGTGTATGTAGATGATATCATATTTGGCTCTACAAAGAAGTCATTATGAATGAGTTTTAGAAGATGTATGCATAGAAGTTTAAATGAGTTCTATGGCGTGAACTCACTTCTTCTTAGGACTGTAAGTAAAGCAGAAAGAGGATGGGATTTTTATCATTCAAGATAAGTATGTAACTGAGATTTTGAAGAAATTTGGTTTTACTGATGTGAAGACATTAAGCACACATATGGAAACTCAAAAGCCATTGCTCAAGGATGAAGATGGTGAAGAAGTGGATGTTAATTTATATAGATCAATGATTGGTTCATTTATTATCTTACTTCTTCAAGACCTGATATTATGGTTTGCAGTTGTGCATGTGCAATGATACCATGTCAACCCAAAAGAGTCAAGTGTCATGCTGTGAAAAGAATTTTTTAGGTAACTTAAAAGGTTCAACTAAATTCGGGTTTTGGTATCTCTAAAAAGATTCACCTTTTGATTTTGTAGAATACGCTGATAGTGTTATGCTGGGAGGCAAAGACTTGGATGGAAGTCTCACAACAGGAGGTTGCCAATTCTTGGGTTGTAGAATGATTTCATGGACAGTGCAAAAGCAGAATGTGTTGCTAATTCCATAAACAAAGGCTGAAATATGTAGATGCTTCAAGTTGCTATGGCTAAGGCTTTGGATCAAAATCAATTGCTTGATTACGGTATAACTTTTAGCATACAAAGATCTATATTGATAATTGACGAGTAACTATATGCTAGTTAAGAACCCTGTTTTTCATTCAAAAACAATGCACATTGAGATTAGACTTCACTTTATAGAGACTCCAATTCAAAGAAGTTTATTCAAATTTTCATGATTTATACTGATAGAATGTTAAAATTTTGCTACAAAAGCATTTGTTTGTAAGTAGATTTTCATATTTGATCGTAGTATTGGAATGCCAATTCTTTTAAATTCTTGATTAGGAAAATGGTGAGAATAAAAACAGAAAGAGAGATGTTTGATAAAAATAGACAGAGTGATTTGGTAAGTAAAAGAATTGAGAGAATTTGTGAGTTGAAAAATAGATAGATAGTTGTGTGAGATAAAAACAAATAGAGTGATTTGGTGAGTAAAAAGAATTGAGAGAAATCAAAAGTTAATACTGCTAGGCATAAACTTACTACTGCTGGAGAGAAGTGGTGAGAATAAAAACAGAAAGAGAGTTGTTTAAAAACAAAAAGAGAGAATTGTGAGTAAAAAGAGTTGAGCGAAATCAAAAACAGACATAGAGTTTTTGTGAGCTAAAATGTGAATTTGATGATGGAAAAGCTAATTAGAATGGAATTAGAGTTAATGCTGGTGATTCAAAGTTAATACTACTAGGCATAAACTTACTACTGCTGGTGAAAGTTAATGCTGTTAGGCATAAACTTACTACTGCTGTTGAAAGTTAATGTTGTTAGGCATAAACTTACTACTGCTGTTGAAAGTTAATGACTACTAGGCTAAAACTTACTATGCTTGTTTGAAAGTTAATGTGCTAGGCATAACTTACCATGCTGTTGAAAGTTTATGCGGCTAGCATAACTTAAATGCAGTTGTTTATGTGAACGTTAATGCTGTTAGGAGGGTAAGTTTTAAAAATTCTTCAATTAAGGGTTTCATTCATTCACTTAACTTTTCAATTCAGTCATATACTCTTTATTCACAACCCAACTCAATTTTCTATCATTCATCATCAAAAACCAACACAATGACGACCCGACCGTTTGTGTGATTACTACAATTAGTCGCGTTTTTTGGGCGATAACCTCATGGGAAAGTTGAGGGGGTTTGAACAAGTTGTTGATTTTCTGAATGCACACACCATAAAGTATTCTTTAACTGTTAATCCCACTATATATACTTCGTGTATTGAACAATTTTGGGCTACTGTCAAGGTGAAAATGGTCAATGGGGAACAACAGTTACAAGCCCTAGTAGATGGGAAGAAGATAGTTGTTACTAAAGCATCTGTTAGAAGAGACCTTCAATTAGATGATGAGGAAGGTACGAATTGCTTGCCTAATGCTACCATTTTTGAAGAACTTACAAGAATAGGGTATGAAAAATTACACATAATCTAACTTTCTATAAAGCATTCTTTTCCTCAATGGAAATTTCTTATTCATACTATTTTACAATGCCTAAGTGCTAAGACTACTGCATGGAATGAATTTAGTAGCATTATGTCTTCTATAATTATCTATTTAGCCATAAACCAAAAGTTCAACTTTTCCAAGTATATTTTTGAAAGCATGGTGAAGAACTTGGATAATGCTGGTAAATTCTTGATGTATCTAAGGTTTATACAAGTCTTTTTGGATAATCAATTAGAGGGGATGTCAAGTCACAAGAGGATTTATGTTTACTTCCTTTTTACAAATAATATTTCTCTTTGCTCGCATGAGAGGCAAGGAAAAGACTTTTCTGGAAGGGAAACACCCTTATTTCCAACCATGGTGGTTCAAGCTCAAGAAGAAATGGGTAAAGGTCAACAATGCCAACTGATCTGTCACACACCCATCATTACTCACCCTTCAATCATCTCAGGCTTAACGTAAAACAAAATTCTAGGACGGCCATAAGGAGAAGGACATTATAGGTACTCAGTTTAGTGTTCCTAGTGATTCCTATAAATGTAGCATATAAGGCTGTTCAATGAGGAAGCCTAGTATGCAACTTAAGGGGAATTGATTAGATTTTTGTATCAAATTGCAACCAAAGATTGGCATTGACCTGGAGAACACAAAGACTGCTCAAGCTTAGGAGATTATAAGTTTGAAACTAAGAGTCAAGAAGTTAGAGAAGAAAGGAGGTGTCAAGAACTCATAAGCTTAAAAGGTTATACAAGGTTGGTAGATCTGCAAGAATAGTTTCCTCTGATGAAGCTAGTTTGAGTGATCAGGAGGATGCATCCAAACAGGGGAGGAAATTTCATGATATTGATGCTGATGAAGACATCACTCTAGAGAATGTTCATGATGATGATATAATGTTTGATGTGAGTGATCTTGCTGGTGAAGAAGTATTTTTTGCAGAACAAGGAGTTCCTGATAATAAGAAAGATGATGCTGCTTAAGTTAATACTGCTGTTGTTAGTACTGCCAGTACAATTCTAGGTTAGTGCTGGCTACAATAACAGAAGATGATTATTACTTTGGCTCAGCTTTGGCAAAAGTTGAAGAGTGTGTAAAACCTATACAGCTGCTAGCATTAAGAACAAGGCTAAAGGGCTTGCTATTCATGAAGAGGAGCAAGCAACTACACCAATAGTTTCTTCTCAACAACCATCATAGGTTAAGGTTCAAGACAAGGGGTAAAGGAATCTTGGTAGAAGAACCTGTGAAGTCTATAAAGAAGAAAGATCAAATCAGACTTGATGAAGAACTTGCATTCAAGCTACAAGCTGAAGAAGAACAAGAAGAAAGACTTGCAAGAGAAAAAGTTGAAGCCAATGTTGCTTTAACTGAAGAAGAAATGACATTCAAGGCAAAGATTGAGGTTGATAGTTATTAGCTAAAAGATGCAACAATGGAGAACAAGAAGAGTTTGCCATTTAAGAAAGGGCTAAATTGTTTCAACAACTCTTAGAGAAAAGAAGAAAATTCTTTGCAACAAAAAAGCAGAAGAGAAGAGGAATAGACCACCAACTAGAGCTCAACAAAGGAGTATTATGTGTACTTACCTGAAGAATATGGCAGGATGGTAAGC
Organism: Tanacetum coccineum; assembly: GCA_026074375.1. Taxonomy (NCBI): domain Eukaryota; kingdom Viridiplantae; phylum Streptophyta; class Magnoliopsida; order Asterales; family Asteraceae; genus Tanacetum; species Tanacetum coccineum. Next base: position 38,846 of record BQNB010028034.1, read on the forward strand.
CCAAAAGATTGAAGAGCAAGTCCTTTGCAAATATTCAAGAATTGTTTGACAAAGCTTTCAAGAGGGTGAACACCTTTGTTGACTTCAGAACAGAGTTGGTGGAAGGCACTGAAATGGAAGAAAGTTCCAAGAAAGCAGAAGAAAGCAGTTCAAAATGAGTAGGAGATGAGCTAGAATAAGAGAATGTAAAGAAGCAGAAGGTGGATGATGATTAGGAAGCAGCTAAGATGAAAGAGCTCATAAAAATTATTCTTGATGAAGAGATAGTAGTTAGTTGCTTGCTATCCTTTAGCTACTAAACTCCTAGCATTATGCTGGAAGATTGTTAAAGAAAGGAAAGATCAGCTAGTATCAAATTATAAGAGCTGATGGACAAGTTCAAAGAGGTTACCTCAGACCTTTATTCAATGCTAGACGCTTTGGACAGGGAAGATTTAGAAACTCTGTGGAAATTGGTTAAAGCTAAGCATGGGTATACAAGGCCAGAAGAGGGCTATGAGAGAGTGTTATGGGGTGATCTAAAGACAATGTTTGAACATCATGTAGAAGATGTAGTGTGGAGGAATCTATAGGGAAACAAAGTGTTGGTTTGGAAGCTATTTGATTCCTGTGGAGTACACTTTGTGAGGTTTCAAAGTCTGCATGTCTTTATGTTGGTAGAGAAGAGATATCCTCTTACACCTGCTATAATCATAGAAAAAAATATGCTGTTATAAGAAGCTGCAATATGTCATTAGAATAAAATGTGTTATCAGCTTATTAAGTAATCTGCAAAAGCAATCAAGAATCATGAAGTGTTTGGATGCATCCTTCTTGGTGATTAATAGAAGTTTTAATGAAAAAACTTGATGATTTTGAAGATAAATATCAAGTTTAAGGGAGGATTGTTGGGATTAAAAGACTTCTTGATGATCTTAGAGTTACTGTTGTTAAGGTTTGTGTTACTACTGCTAAGCAAAAGTTAGTGCTGCTCATTAACTCTAATGAAAATATGCTAAGTAGTTAATACTGCTAGTGTAACTTAGTTACTACTACTAGTGCAACTTAGTACTGCTAGTGTAACTTTGAGTACTGTCTATGTATACTTAGTACTGCTTAGTGTATATTTAGTACTACTAGTTACTATGCTAGTATATGTGGTACTGCTAGAGTAAAGTTAGTTCTGCTGATGAAGATTGAAGAAAATATTCTAAGTAGTTACTACTGCTTGTACACAGTTAATGTTGCTAGTGTATAAGTTACTACTGCTAATGTTCAGAGTTAATGCTGCTAAAAGATTACAACTACTGAAAGGATAAGGACTGCTCAGAGAAGATAAAGATTGCTTAGAGATCAAGATTGCTTAGTTGATAAGGATTGTTATTTATAGAATAGATCTTTAAGGAACTTTCTAAGTTTTTGTAATATATTGTAAATCAACTTAGGATTCCTTGGTGTTAAAAGGTGGTCTAGGGTCATAGAAGTTCTATGTATAAAAACCGACGTCATTATAGATTTGTTAAAGCTTTCAGGTTTTGTAAATAATTCTAGTTAGGGGTAATTTCGTATTAATATATTGAAGTTTTTGTTTGTTAATATTGTGTGTTCATTAGAATTACTTTTTCATTAAAGAATTCTTTTAGATTTAAGATTTAGATTCCGCAACTCTTTAGTTATACAAACAAATTTTCTATCATAAGTTGTGTAGGATTTATCTTGCATAACTAAACCTTACACAAGCTAAGGAATTCAATATTCATTCAAGTGGGATTGTTGGGAATTATACATTCCTGTATAATTGATTTGATGAGACAAAGTAAATACAAGAATGAAACAAGATCAAACAAGAAGGAAATAAGAAGGATCAGTCCGCAATAAGAAGTCTTCAAGTATGGACGGGACTCAAGTACAAAAGATAGGACTTCTATGTTATTAGGTTCTTGTAAAATAGGAATTCTAGTATATAAGAGATCTAGGTCGTAGCATTAAAAATCAAAAAAAATCATCCTACATAAACACAGGACTTCTCGCAATGAGAGTCTGATTACAAAGTGTATGTGCTTTGTATAGTAGTTAGTTAAGTAGTTAGTACACCATAGTAGTTGGTGTATAGCCCTATGTTATAGGTTAGGGGTGGTAAATAGGAATCGTTCAAGATGAAAAACCTTGTTCAATAACAATTGTGTTTGTTTAATTCCCCTGTGCATAATTGTTACAATTGTTATTGGTAAAACAATCTTAGATGAGTTTAAAACGATCTTTACAATTGGTATCAGAGCCAAGAGGCTCTTGATCTAGGGATCTATAAGGTTTTATGGCTGAAGAATGAAGGAGAAACCTAAAAAATCCGTTTAGGTTTTTATGTTCATCACTTTCTGGGCAGCCATGGTAAAACAATGATAAATCGTTCGTTAACCGTTGGATCGACACAAAATTTTTAACTGGAGGTTCTAAAACTATATAGGATAGGATCTGGACAGAGCGATCTTTTGATTTGATGATTCAAATTTTAAGATATGATTTTGAGGCAAAACTGTGCAGAAAAGGTTTTTATTTCTGATCTCGTTGGGTTTCATGTTCGTATGGATTTCTTGTTCGTCAATATTGTTGCTGATCTAAGGCTTCAATGTATACTGTGTTTCATGATGGTTGGAAGCAGACGGATCTTTAAACGAGTAAGGGGTTTTGGATTCACATGGGATACACGTTCAAGGAATTTAACGTTTGGTGTTTAAATGTTTTAGGGTTTCTTGATGAAACAGTTTGTTCGTGTGTATGGAAGAATCATCAACATAATGAATTCGTGTTACTACAAAACCATGTTCAGTTTTCATGTTTGCACTGCCTAAGGTTCGTAAATTCATTTATACTGCCAATTTTATGCTTGCGTTGCTCAAAGTACTGTTCGAATGAATTTTTAATACGGCCATAGGTTCAATTGTTTACGATTAATACTGCTCGCTTCATATATTTTGTGTTGTCATGTATTCGATTTGATGTTGCTTGGGCATGGGACGGCAAGTTACATGTGATCACGTACAATATGCCAACAGTACTAAACTTAAAAAATTTAGTACTGCTACTTTGTTTTTGTACTGCGACAGCCATAGCCATCAGATTAGCAACTGGTTATGTGCATTAAAGGCCCAGAAGGAGGAGTTTAAGAAAGTCTTAAGTACTGCTCTCATATGTTAATATGTTCACCCATATGTTCATGGCTTATACCGTACGGCATCACTATTTCAACTATTTTTGGCACTATGAAGATGTTTGTACATGCAAGTATTTGTGTTGGATTCACGTGATGAGAAGTTTGTAATGAAGATATGTGGTGTTTTTAAAACGTGAAGATGTTTATATTGTGCTACTTGACGTGATCACAACAGCTATTGGTTTCAAGGTAATTCATACTGTTTGCATCGTCCGAGAAAGGATTTGTACTGCTAGTTATATCCGAGAAATTTTTAGTACTGTTAGCGTTGATCGATATCGGACAGAAAAGGATTTTTGTTCTCGGATGGTTATCAAAAGATCTTGGACATTTCAAAAAAAGAAGTGAAGGTATTTATTTTTGAATCTCGAATTAAAAAGGATGCTTCGTTTAAGGGGAAGTTAACGGATTGATTTTTAAATGTTCTTAAACATTTAAAAGGCTAGTTTTTGGAGATTATTTGAAGAGGTGATTACGAAGACGATCGATTATCACTTATTTGATATTGTTGTTGAGTTTCAATAGGTGCAGTATCTTATCATACTCATAAAAGTATAGTTTTGTGGCTATGACTTTATAGATAACTTGTTACGTGCTTTAAGGTGTTGACGAAGAGTTGACTCAAATCTAGCATAAAGGATGTGATTTTTTCTCATGGTGCTTAATGCTCCATTTGCTATCACTTTAAGGAGTTACTAGTTGTAGTGCTCTAGTGTCTCTATCGATGAGGGATTTTGTCAGAGTTGGGAGCTACTTCTTGGTATTGAGTTCGACATCACGTGGATATTGCAAGACATAAGACATAAGTTTGGAGATTCTACTTCTTCATCAAATTGTATACTGGTTTTTCTTCTGGCAGTGATCACTACATAGAGCCAAAGAGTTTGAGATTCAAGAGATGTGTAAACATTGGGTTTCAGGGGGAGCTTATGATTAAATGTTTAACCATCTACTTGCCACCACTTGTGGGGAAGTGGTTCATTACTACTGCTGATCTTTATTACTAACTACTGTTTATAATTTCTACTGCTCAAAGTCATTTTTATATTATGCTTCATGGAGGGTATTTGAGTAACTGGCGAAGGCTGGATTAGTCGTTGTGGTATATGCTTTGTAGCTGTTATGATCCAAGTTGATTTCTACAGGAAGACCTCCCTATAGATGATTACAAAAGGGGAAGAAGATTACAAGTTTATTGATTTGCGTTTATTATGTGTGGTGAAATGATCATACGTTAAGGGGTAAAGTATGTTTTTGTTTTCATTCAGGGGAATTATACATCTCAACTTCTCTATTTAAGGGGAAGTTCGTACACGATTTTGTTTGTTTTGTCTTCATCAAATAGGGGAAGATTGTTGGGAATTAATAATTCCGGTATAAATTGATTTGATGAGCAACAAAGTAAATACAAGAATTGAAAAAGAATCAAACAAGAGGGGAAATTAAGAAGGATCAAGTCGCAATTATAAAGAAGTCTTCAAAAGTAGTAGAGGGACTAAAGGAACAGATAGGACTTCTATGTTAATTAGGATTCTTGTATACTAGGAATCTCTATGTATATAAAGAGATCCTAGGATCGTAGTATTTTTTTATTTTAAAAATAAACCATCCAATACAAAACACAGGACTTCTCCACTGAGAGTCTATTACAAAGTGTGTGTGCTTGTATATTGGTTAGTTTAGGTTAGGTTAGTACACCATAGTGTTGGGTAGCCCCATGTTATAGGTTGGGTGGTAAATAGGAACCGTTAAATGAAAAAACCTTGTTCAATACCAAATTTGTGTTTGTTATTTCCCCTGTGCATAATTGTGATAATGTTATTGGGTAAAACGATCCTAGATGAGTTTAAAACGATCTTTACACGGATCAACACCTAAGATTGTGGAGTGACAGTTTTTTGTAAAATCCTTTTTTCTCAACATTGGGGAGGCACAAACCCGATTTTTGAAAATGATGATCTTTCATATTTAAATGCAGCCAGTTGTCTTATAACTGGTTTATTTCTGAGTGTGGTTGCAAAGGCGGTTTTCCCAAGATTGATGGTGTTCCAAAATTAGTATCCACATCCTTACCTTTCATCTTTTCAATGAGTTTCTTTAACTCACTTATGGCAATGTTCTTGTCTTGTTAGTGAGCTTTCAAATCATGTATTATGAAATATTGTTCGTTTTGGTTCGGTGATTTATATAATTTATTTAATTAATGAAAAGCGTCCCAATCCTTTCAAAATAACCTATTTATAAATATCCTACTTAATAATTCCCCGATGCACATTCGCGTACACATAACCTTCAAGATGATGGATGACATGACGATGCATGTGCTCTAATGAGTATGGGACGAGTGATTTAAAAGTCGTCTTTGGAAGCTGAGAGTAAAAACTGTCAGGCGAGATCAATATAGAGTCCAAGATAGTTAATGAGTACCTTGGTTAGAGTAACCCAGGTAAAAGTCTCGATGAACCAGTTAACATTGCATTATTCATATAAATCCTCCTATTACAAGTCCCGCCTATACAAGACTTGTAATACTTAGATTTATACATAATCCCATGTAACCAAAATTTAAAAATCAATATTATCAATTTTTTGTAATTTTTTATCTTTGCAAAATTGCAAGTTTTGATTAAAAAAAACTTCTTTTGTGTAGTGTTTTAAAAATAATTTTTGATTTTTTAACGTGGTTATCATTATTTATGTTTAATTTGTTGAAAACTTATAAATGTTACTAATTAATATATTATTAGTGGGTTATTGATTCTTCATATTATTGCGTGTAATTACATTTGTAAAAATATGACGTACATATAATAATAAATGGAGAATAACATGTATTTGATGGAGCATTGCGCTTGTAAAGACAACCCGATAAGATCCCTAACGGGGATTGAAGAGGGTTTAGGGGAGCATCTCGCCCCAATGGAGCACCCTGATAAGATCTCCATTTAAGATCGGGGCGGGTTTGGGCGTGGTTTGCTAATCGAGTTTGGGGATGGGGTTGGCCCCCGGCCCCAAACCCGCCTAATTGCCATTCCTACATAACATGTATAAGCGATTACTCTTGTTGGTTTGTGTAACACCCCAAAAAATGCAACAACGCAGCGGAATACCACTTTGGGGTGCTACTTCATAATACACAGCGCTAGATCCAAGAGAACGACCTCTAAGTGTCGTTTGAAAAGTAATCTCGTTGATTTAATCAAAATCTGAATTTAATATACATTTGTCCCATAATTGCATCACAATGAAAAGCTTGAATGTATAGACTCCAATGCACTTCAAGAAATCCGAGCATATAATATACTGAGAAAAAACATGCTTAAGTGTTCAACATTAACGTTGGTGAGTCATAGGTTTATGTAAATGTAAGCGTTAGTTCCAATAAATGTATCTGCCCACGTCGTTATATTACAGGGTCAGTATAAATAACGTTTAGTGGCTATTGTCTCCCTTACGTATCATAAAATAATTTGTGTGACCATTTAAATCCTTAACGTCTTTCCAAATGTACGCGTATGTTTTTAGAAATCAATTTAGCTGTTAAAAATATGCAAGACCAATTTCTATCACCAAATAGTCCCAAATTGTTTGCGTATCAAAGTTGGATCACATAGTATCAAAGTATGTATTGCCACTTTATTCAAGTGTGTAGAAAACCATGATTACCTTACTCTAAGTTCATGAACTGTGATGTAGGACTTGGATGTATGCACTTTATTTCAAGGCAAAGTAAGAGTGTACCATCGTAGGTGTTCCTTCCATAGAACATCCAGGGCAAATAATAAAAGAATATGTTCCCCCGTTACCGGTGTCCCCTCCAAGGACACCCGGGCAATAATAAAAGAATATGTTTCCCCCGTTACCGGCGTCCCCTCCAAGGACACCCGGGCAATAATATGTATATGTGATTGTTGGCCCCCGCAGGCGCCAATCCAATCGTAATCCGACATGGTATAACGTTCGTTCCCGATGATAGTTAGTCACCCGAACGGGGATTGTCAATCCCAAATAGATCTATCTTATAACATTCGCGCTCACCCTCCAAGTGATTTACAGTTCATGCAAACATAAGCTAATCCTATAATCATAAAAGTATAGTAAGCCTTACGTTCAAAAACTAAGCAAGTATTTGTATATCTCGCACGTGATATATAAATAAGTATTTAAACCAAACAGGGTTAAAACAATCAGTAAATTGCTTTTGTAAACAAGCATGTTCTCACCCCAAAAATATATGTAAAAACCAGTAAAACATGGGGCTATAAACTCACCTTGATGTTGCAGAACGATTGACAGATAGGCATCTAATATGCACAATACGAACGGAAGACGAAGCGGCTCGATCAAGAAGTCGCAGCTACTCTTAACGGCTAAGTCCCACTAGCCTAGGATAATGAATTGGGTTTCCCGATGGATAGTCACCTCAACACGTCACGTTGAATAAAGATTCAGATTTAATGTTGTAATGGTTTGGTGGTTGGTTAAATAAATAAATTTAAAATATACGCAAAGTGTGTAATATATTCTTTATATATTACTTATGAAAAATAAACCCTTATATAATTCATACCGTGAATTATATAACAAAGACAGCAATCCAAAGATTACTGAAAAGTATATAATACCTTGTAGGTATTATATAATAAGTGTGAGTAAAATGATTAAACCAATTAGTCTGACTCGTTTTCTGAAATCATTACTTAATTTAATAAAAAGTTCTTGTATAAACGTATTCGTACGTTTTAAGATTACCAATTAAATTAACCGATGGTTGTAAAGCCTTTTACACCAATTATTAGGTTATCTTCTAGCTGACAATTATAAAATATAATATAATATTTTATAAACTCATATTTCGTTTCCTCAACGGGTCGCGTCTAAAATAATTGTCTCAATGTAAAAGTATAGTTTTCGTTCATTGGTCGGGTTATTGTATAATACAAGTCAATGTATCCTTTAAAAATATAACTTGGTCCCTTTTTATCCGTTTATAACACAATATGAGTTTTAGTAAAACGTTACTAAATATTGAAATATATATATATTTCGCCATGACCTTTCCGTTTATAAAACGATCCCAAGTCGAACGACTTTGTTGCAAATCCACTTTCCCAATTTAATTTAATAGAAAACATTCTAACAATTCAAGGGTGTTTATTAATTATCGTTTAATAAACATCATTTCCATATTATAACTTCGTTACGAATCATAGTATTTTATATTCCTTACCAGTCTAATATAATGTATCTGAAAGATAATTAGTCACATTTATTTAACCAATTAACCACCGGGCCGATTTTAATATTTATATCAAATCTTGATATATTTTTATTTGTTAAGGTTATATATACCAAACTAACCCTCGTTGATCATCACTATCCTTTGTTGCCTTCTCTAAATCCAAACGCACCCTATCATGTTTACACGACCAATCGCACCCTTTTGTGCTCGCTGTCCCAAACAGTCCCTTCGACTGTTAACCCACAACCAAACGCCCCTTGTGGGCTGTCGAGCACAACCAAACGCACCCTAACAGATTTGCTACTAAACCAAACGCACCCGCTGCGTTGGTAAACCAAACGCCCCCGAAATGGCTGTAAAACAGCCATCCAAACGCCCCTGTTTGGCTGTTATACAGCGCAACAAACGCACCCTTAAGGGCTGCCAAACCAGCCAAACGCACCCTTTGGCTGAGAACCATAACTATACGCACCCTAGTTGGTTATAAACAACACCAAACGCGCATCATGGCTGTTATACAGCCATCAAAACGCACCCTTAGTGGGTTTTCCACTAAACCAAACACACCTCATGGCTGTCCATAACAGCCAAACGCACCCTACTCGCGTGACACAAACCAAACAGCCCTAAACCCGTTGTTTCGACAGCCAAACAAACGCACTCGGTCGGTGAATGAACAAACTCGACGCACCCTGGCTGTCCCGAAACCCACGCACCTACGGTGGTGTTAACCACATAAAACAAACACCCCTTGGTGCTATACACACTACCAAACACACCCTGACTGTGAACCCTTTCGGCTGTCCCGAACCCAATCGTACCCTTGTGGTTACCCTGTCAAAACAACACACCCCCGTGGTGTTCTCGTCACACGCACACTATGGTGCTGCCATAAACCCACGCACCCGTTTTATGAGGTGAGGGCGATGGTGGTGTTAAGATGGTGATGATGGCTGAGTAGCGATGGAGGTGGTGAGGGTGTTGTGGTGATGAAGGTGTCGGCGGTGGTAGGCGGCTGTTCAGTCGCGTATAGTGGGGATGGCGTCGATGATGATATAGATGGTGTCACGGTGGTGACGATGAAAGTGGTGGTGTGAAGCGGCTGTGGTGGCAGACGGAGGAGGGGGGAGGCGCGTGGAGGGGAGTGGGTGTGGGGATCGAATAGATCCGGTCACGAGGAGCCATTTCGGAGTTCGCCGGAAAAATCCGCCGGAAAACTTTTCCGGCGGCGGCGCGATGGGGGCCGGCGGTGAGGGTGGTGGCCGGATAATGGGGGAAGGAGAAGAGTTATAATTGTGTTTGTGTGTGTATAATAAGAGATGGAATGAGAGTTATATATATATATATATATATATATATATATATATATAAATAAAAAATAAAATGGACAAGTCCTTCTAGTATAGGGGCCAATTGGTAAGTTTTTAATAAACTTTCGAGAAGTAATTGGATCTGGGACTCATTCGTGACGAGCTATCGACATTCATCGCACGAAACTTTCGCCATTGTTTTCCGAATCATTTTTCTGATAAAAATGAGTATTTACTTGATAATGTTTCATAAATATTTTATAACATTTAATAAAATATCTGTTATTCATTTTTGTGAACCGGTTCGCTTTGTCCAAATAAAAAATGGATTTCAACTCGAGTATTCGCGTTATCCGCAAAGCTTTTAATTAAAATGATGACTAATTTATTTAATATTTTTATTAAATAAATTCTGATAATTAAAAAACAAATTTAATTGTTTTTGTGTGTCCGCGTTGTATATTGTTCGAAAAATGTTTGCGGTGCTGTTTTAGCCCTTTTCGGCTCGTTTCCAGGTCTCGGGCAAAACTGAAAAGTTGTCAGGAACATCGTTCCACATCAATTTGCTTTAGAGTCCGAGTCGTGAAATCGTGATTTAGATGGTCGTTCTTATAAGTCAAGCCGGACCCTAAAAGTCAAAGGGTAAAATCGTCATTCGAAATTTCAAAAATTTTCGGATGTTACATATTTTTTGCTAATAGACTACCAACTCCTAAACCACCTTTATTTCGATCAAGAAGGATGGTATTCCATTTAACCCAACTATTACCACAATGCGATTCTTTAAAACCCTAAAAGAATCGACTTCTAATAGATTCCAAAAGATTAATTACTTTAATAGGGGCTTTGAATAAAGATAAATAATAGATAGGAAGGCTTCCAAGCACGGATTTTACAAAGGTAAGGTGACCACCGATTGAGAGAGAATTAGCTTTCCAAAAGGAAAGCCTATCTCAAAATCAGTTAATAACGCCATTCTACCCATCACACAAGCGCATCCTTTTACCAACTTGGAGACCAAGATACGAGAAAGGTATATTGTCATGGGCACATCCTAATGAGGAAGCCATATAAGTAACGTCATTTTGAGGCACCCATATCCCTATAATCATACTCTTCATAATATTCACTTTAAGCCCCGAAGCAAATTCAAAACATTTAAGAATGTGGATAAGATAAAGGGTGTTAACCCTTGACCATTCTCCAAAAAATAAAGCGTCACCCGCGTATTACAACAGGGAGATATTGGAACCACAATTCGCAAGAAAAATTCCATAGCTTGGAGGGCTTCAGTCACGATCATAAAAAGAAAAGGAGAAAAGGGGTCACCTTGACGAAGACCCCTTTTAAGCTTGAACTCCTTCGTTGGGAAGCCATTAATTAAAATAGAAATAGAAGATGATGAAAGGCACATAGCTATCTAATTTCTCCACTTTAATCCAAACCTCATTTGCCTTAACAAATTGATGAGGTGTCATTTTATACACTTTTTCGAGGCCGTTTAACCCCCTAAATCATGTGTTGATGCCCAAAATAGGTACTTAATCGTTCATTTTCAGCTATTTTGCATTTGGAAGGCATTTGGAAGAAATACACGTGACTTGGGCTCATTTGAAAAAGAAACAGATAAGAATACGGACCTACACCAACATTGCTCAAGAATTTCTCCTCAGAAGCTAGAGACGGCGTCACAAATTACACGTGACGCCGTCACAAATCCTACCACAACGGCGTCACAAGATATCACGACGGCGTCAGCCCGCATGATCCAGCCCAAGATCTAGAATATTCTTATCACGACGGCGTCACGATTATAACGCGACGCCGTCGCAGCGATTTTCCTATATATACAAACCCAAAATTAGGGTTATAAGTGTGTAACTTTAGAGTAAAAGAAAGGGACGAACCCTAGTTCGTTTAGCAGCTGTTAGGGATGATTTTAGGGCCTCAAAACCCTATTGTACTTCCTTCAATTCATGTTTTAATCAAGTAAGACTATCTTAATCATTCAATATGTCTTGTTGTGTGATTCTTATCTGTTCTTGCTTTATCTTTAACATGCTTGGCTAAACCTTCTGTTGTGTTTATTTATGATTGTATAAAACCTAGAATCTAGATCTTAGTGGTGTTGCTTTTTGTGATGAATATGCATGTTAGGTCTTAGAAAACCAGCTTTTGTCTGTATCACTGTTGATATGTCTAGGAAAACATGATTATGTAGAAAGGATACCATTGGGTAATAGTCTTCATACTACCTTGCCTCTTATATGGTTGATCCACTCTTAATATATTTCACATGCATTTAATCTTAGGGGCTTTTATAGTCTTCATTCTAAAATTTATTCTGATGCGTTGCCTTAACGGAATATTAAATAGACGGCGGGTTCGTGTAATTCGTTCATGACTTAGGAAATAATTACATAGATCATCACAAGTGTGACAAAGCAACAACACTAGGAGAAGCAATCTAGGGAGTAATACATGATTAAATAAACACAGTCTTTTATTATATTGTTATCACCAGTAGCTTAGTTTATTTAGTTTAATAGCTAAAACCAAAACCACCTCTCCAATATATGATTTTACCTGCTTTCATAAAATATAAAAACACAAAAAGAATCTTCTCTCAACCCTTAGAATTCTGTTAGACCGTGATCAAGCCTTCCCAACCTATTCCCCTAGAGAACGATAACAACCCACGAGTCTTGCCTATTTATAATACTACTACAACGGTTACGGTACTTTGCCTGGGAGTTGAATAATATTGTTGTTGAAGTTCTCTACGAACCGACGCTATCAAGTTTTCTGGTGCCGAAACGTGGGGAATAGTTAGGTTTTGATCATAGTTTAGCTTAGTTCTACTCGCTTGAATCCTTTCAAGTGAGATATTTAATTTCTGCATATTAGCTTTCTTGTAGTCTATCTTTTCTTTGTGTTAATTGTTTCGTAACCCATTCTCGTCAACTACCATAGGAGAAGAGAATCCTATCCGTACTCTTGGAGACTACTCCAAACCTAGCCACGAGGGCTACAAAAATACCATTAAGCTCCCCGTAGGGAACAACGTGGTACCTCTTCGATCCGACACCATCCAGTTGGTGCAAAATGGATGCTCATTCTACGGACTTCGGTCTGAGGATCCAAACCAGCACCTCAAGGATTTCCTAAAACTTATGGACTTACTTGACCTTGACGGTGAAAATAGGGAAAGAACGCGCCTGCGTTTATTTCAATTTTCCCTTCGTGATCAAGCTAGCAACTGGCTTGAACGTCTTCCAGGAAGATCCATCACCATATGGGAGGATCTTATTACTCGTTTCCTTGCTCAATTCTTTCCACCGGGAAGGACCGCAAAACTCCGCAATGATATCCTGATGTTCCAACAACATCATGGGGAATCTCTATTTGAAGCATGGACACGTTTCAAGTACTTACTACAAAAAGTCCCTCATCATGGCATCGACCTTTGGATCCAAGTACAAATTTTTTATGACCATGTAAATCCTGTCACAAGACGAACCATTGACCAAGCGGCCGGTGGTAAGCTTCGTGACCATAACACCGAAGAATCCTGGGCATTTTTAGAGGACCCCGCCCTCTATGACAACGAAAGTTTGAACGACCCAAGGGATTTCGCTAAGCCGGTCAAGGCAATCACTTTGCCTCAAGATGTGCCGAGTACATCCGACCGCTGCCTCATCGAGCTTAAAAATCAAGTCTAACGCTTGATGGAAGCTCATCTTGCTCCGACATAACCTACTCAAGTGAACAAAATTACTACCTCATATGAAATCTGTAGTGGTTCCCACGACACTCAGTATTGCATGGAAAACCCCGAACAAGCCTTTGTTGAGTACGCATCCTCGCGTACTGATGAAGCGGGAGGTAAGTGGTATACTTTTAAGCTTGAGCAAAACAATCTTGGTGAAACCTACAATCCATCATGGAGAAGTCACCCAAACCTTAGGTGGAGACAACCCTAAAATTCTCAAAATAATTTTTCAAACCCACCTAACCGGTTCCAACCCAACGGTTCATTCCAAAACCATTTCTTCAAAAACAATCCTTAGCCTTTCAACATTCAATCAAATTTGGAAGGATTGGTATCCAACTTTATGGCATCTCAAGATGCCAGATTTTCCAAGTTTGAAGCCGATTCAAACAACAACAAAGCGAGATAACCAACAAAATTGACACAATGTTGAAGGCCATCACCGATCGAATAGCGGGCGCACTACCTAACGACACAGTTAAGAACCCAAAACTGAATACTTCTCTAGTTTTGTCTGCTCGTTCTTACCCAACAATTGAGCCCAATGCTCATCTCACCCCACTACTTCAATTAATGCTATCAAATCACATTCCAAAGAGGCAAACATCTCCTAGACAAGCCTGTCGCAGACCAGAACGGGGATGGTAACACAACAACCAAAAGAACCCAAACCAACTTTTGAAGATGAATTCCAAAATTTGCATCTTAACCTACCAGTTCTCGAAGTCCTAGCTCATGCCTCAATCTTTAATGCCCTGCTAGATAAATACATGGAGAGCTTAGAACTAGGCAAAAATAAATCAACATTTGTGCAAGGTGAAGTGCCTGCAAAGATGGAAGACCCCAGACTATTCACTCTACCTTGTAGACTAGGGGGCTCAAATCCTTTTGACGCCTTTGCCAATCTAGGATCGTGCATAAACATAATCCCACTTTACCTCTTCAAAAAGCTTGACATTGGACTATTAGAAGAGACTGACCATATCTTTGGATTGGCTGACGGAACCAAATCATACCCCATTGGGATTGTTAAAGACGTAGAAGTCCACATAGGGAAACTAAAACTATTAAATAATTTCTATGTAATCGATATGAAGAAGGACCCCGAAACCCCTTTGTTAGTAGGAAGAGGATTCCTAGCTACCGCCAACGCAATTATAGATTGTAGGATGGCCAAAATAGCGGTAGGAGAGGGAATCACTAGGTTAGTATTCAGAGTAAAGGGAGTCGACTTAGGTGAGGAGGAACCTCCCTATTGGACCACACTAGGAAAAAGGGAATCATACAAACCACGACCTAGCTCAGATGGAGTAGGCGCACGAGCCCCTTATTATGCTAGGAAGGACTTCTTAGACTGCCACTTACCCGGAGAATGGGAAATTGCTAGAGATGCCGAGCTCAATCCTTTTAAGGATACTTTAGTGTTTAGGAGAATAGTAGAATTCCTAGGAGCTCTACCCATAAACCTTAAGTGTAACATGTGGGAGTCGGAAGGCTTAATCGAAAACCTAATTAACTGGGACAAGCCACCCAAAAATGGAGATGGAGCGTGGCACGCCAAGATTAGATTGATCGACCCAGACGGAGAAGAGTTCACCAAAACCCTACAATCAATCCCCACCACTAGGAAGCTCTCCGATAAAGAAAGTCCAAGGGACATCATCGACTTGGACCATTTCTACGACACTTGATGTGTGACTTCGAGTCTAGCTACAAGACTCGTAAATAAAGAAAAACGCTTTTTGGGAGGCAACCCAAATATTTACTTTTATCGCATTTTAGGAGTGTCTTGTGTGTTTTAATTCTTTACTCTTTGTTTTATTATGTTTGAATTATCTTGTAATCATGCTATGTTTGTTTGTAACTTCGTCTTATTTGCAATCAAAGGTATTTTGCAACAATAAGTGTAGGGGAATTTATCCGGCTTTTGAGCCAAATTCAAACATGTTAAATAAATTGTTCAGATTAATTCGCGTCAGTTTCGAGTCATATGAGTAAAATTATCAAATCTCAGGTTTTATGCAACCATTTGTACATGAATTAACTTATGGAATCAAGTGCATGAATTTTTTCATCAAAATCAAAAATTTTGTTTTCACAGAATGTTGATCCCAAACCTAGATCGATTCCTTAGGTTGTCTAAGGTTAAATTACCTTGGATAAATCCAAAATAACTTGTTGTAGAAACTTTGTATGTATATTAAAGTGTATACGGAATCTACACCTTAATACTCTAGAAGTAAAATCAATGAAGCAGTAATCTTGAACAACAAAGATATAACCAAATGCTCCAATATTATTAGATCAATAATACGAGTACTCTTAACTTAGTACTGGGGTTTACAACCTTGAAGCTTTTCTTAATCGACTTTGATAACTATGAAGACTTATATGCAAAACTGATATCTCAACTAATGCCCTAGAGCCTCCTTTTATAGACTAAGGAGTCCTAGTCGGCTTACAATACATTCCTAAGATATCTTAATCTTTTCTAAACATAAACGTAATCTTTTAAATAAATACATTATGTATATCTTGTACATAAATATCTCAATACTTATCTTCACAAGTATTCTTGTTCTCCAAACAATCTTTATCTCTTTAATTCGTCTTTATCCTCTTGACAGTAGAAAGTCTTCAAACAGTTGTAATCCTTTCACCAGCAGCACTAATAAACATAAGCAGTAGTAACATTAGTACTAGCAGTACTAATATATACTAACAGTAGTAACTTGTACTAGCAGTCTTAACATTTACTACTAGCAGCACTAACTACTTAGCTTATATTTTAGTCTTCAACACTGAGCAGTCTTAACTTCAACTAACAGCAGTAACTTTATGCTATCAGTACTAAATTATACTAACAGTAGTAACTAGCAGTGGTAACATTATACTACCAGTACTAACCACTTAGCATAATTTCCATTATGTACCTGAGCAGTAGTAACTTCTAAGAATCCATGAAGTCTTTTAAGTCCCAACAATCCTCCCCTAAACTTGATGTTCATCTTCTGAATCTTTAAGTTTCTTCTTTAAAAGTCTTTATCATACTTTAGGAAGATGCATTCAAACCTTTCATTTACCTTTTTGCTGTTTCACCATAAGCTTTAACAGTTGATAACACATCTCATTTTGATGATCAGTTTGAAGTTTCTTATTGAGCATATTAGTAATGGTAATTGGTGTGAGGGGGTATCTCCTTTCAACCAACATAAAAATGTAAAGATTATCAAACCTTACAAAGTGAAATCCAAATGAATCAATCAACTTCCAAACAATCACCCTGTATCCTTGCAACATTCTCCGTATAACACTTTTTATGTCTGGTGCAAACATAACTTTCAAATCTCCCCACAACACTCTTTTAAATTCATTTTCAGGCCTTGTATCACCATACTTTGCCTTCACTATCCTCCAAAGAGCTTCCAAGTCTTCTCTGTCTATTCCTTGTAGCATCCTTATCATTGAAGAGTATCTTTTGGAATTTCCATCTGCTCTTATCAACTGATAATGTACCATCATACCCTCTTTATGAAGCTTATAATCACTAATTGTTGGAAACACAAAAAGTGTCGGTCACTTCCAAGTTGTAACATGTCTTAGCTCGTAGTTAGTGAAATGATTAGATTAGTAATCTAGTCCGGCCCAAGGCCCATGGGAAGCCCATCATAGCCCATGGCCGGCCTATAGGTACTATATAAACCCCTCTCCTAGCCTTGGAGAGGGTTGGTTGTTCCATTTTTCCATATTCTCATAATACATTTCATCCATTTTTCCATCATTTCTATCTCTAACATCACAACCCACATTTCACTCTTGTTCTTGGTTTGATCATAAGATTACAAGTATTCTTAAATTGGTATCAGAGCCATGGAGTGATGTGTTTATTTTTTGTGTTTGATTTGTGTTCAAAAACATTTACAAAGAACAAAATAGTGATTCAAATTTTTTGGCTTAAAAACCTTAAAGTCTTCATTTTTATAGTTCCTATAGGGTTAGTAACACTAGTTGTACAAGAATTTTTGCTAAAAACCATTAAAAATCATATCTTTTTGAGTTTTGAAAATTTGAGTTTTAACGAGATTTCTAGTGTTGGAACCGAACGAGAAGAACCGAACTAGATTACTGTAGTTCGAACCGAACGAGCCGTTTATTTTGGGAACCGAACTAGCAGAACGGAACGAGCTATTCTCTTTGGGAACCGAACTAGCTATTTCTATTTGGGAACCGAACGAGCTAATCTTTGTCGGCCGAACTAGTTTGAACCGAACAAGAGGAATCGAACTAGTGACAACAAGTAGGACCGAACGAGTTGGACCGAACTAGTTAGACCGAACAAGTAGGACCGAACGAGTTGGCCATCTTTGAGACCCGAACTAGTTTGAACCAAAACCCAAACCGAGTCAACTCGGTACTTACCGAGTTGACCCGGGTCTAACTCAATGAGTCCACAACGAGTAATGGTCGTACAGAAAAATAAAGATGGAGAGGACAGACTCTCGAATTAAACCACCACATAAACAACATCACAATATCAAATCCAAAAATCTAAAACATATTCCATTCGTCACATCATCTAATCTAACTCCATCTTATCCCTCCCCTACCATCAACAACACTCGAACATAAAATAGAATGGATCTCAGATTCATTTTTTGTGGGTTTTAATTGTAC
>BQNB010028035.1:0-57033 GCA_026074375.1 Tanacetum coccineum
TTGATCACTAATCATGTTTAATGATTTGTTTATACATACCTTAAGTGATTTGTGTCAAAATGGAAGTTTACGATTAATAACATGTAAATTTTTATTTTTATCGTAAACGTTTTTACATTTTGTCATCTTCAAAACATAGAAAGGTCAAAAAATATAAATAACATTTTTAGACATTATTTGTATTAATGGAATTTTAGATTCCCGTGGACCAATCCTGGGGATGACGGCTACTGGGGCTCTTGTGGAAATTCAAGAAATGGCTGCCCACTCTCAAAAAGGGCATGACGGGGGAAGTTTCAGAGGTCTGGGAGGAAGCAACTCATATGGAATGAGCGTAATCACAAATAAGCTTAATGAACTAGGTAACGTCATGAGAAAACTCAAAGAAAGTGTGCATGCGATCCAGGTAAGGTGTGAAATGTGTGGAGGAACACATTTAAAAAAACTACCACTTAAGAGAGGAAGTAAAGAGTATCAAGGCAACGGGATATCGAGAAGAGAGAAGTAATGTTGAAGTTACTAAATATTTGATGGGACCATCAGGAAGCCACTCGCCTTTGGATAAAGGTCTAGTATAGAGGAGACCATCATAAGTATTGGAGGGAGTTCTAGAAACAGGCCGAGACAGTTTGCAAGTGTTACGAAGATGGTAAGGGGTAGAGATAGAAGGCACGAGATAAGAACTGAAGATAGACATGTTCAGCAAGCAATGGGTACTTGAGGAAAAAGCGTCTATCATTCGAGCACTTGTCAAGAGTCCCGGCTACTATAACGACAGAGTCAAAATCGGTTGTGTGAAATAGATGTATGGGGGTTGTGAATAAGTTGTTCATCCGTTCAATTGGTTGGTTTTAAAAACTTTGGTGCAAATATGTCGTTTGGTTGGCGTTGCTGTGAAGTGAGAGAATAGGAATACAATATGGTTTTAAGATACAATGTATTATTAAATCAATTAGAACACATTTAAAAAAACTACCACTTAAGAGAGGAAGTAAAGAGTATCAAGGCAACGGGATATCGAGAAGAGAGAAGTAATGTTGAAGTTACTAAATATTTGATGGGACCATCAGGAAGCCACTCGCCTTTGGATAAAGGTCTAGTATAGAGGAGACCATCATAAGATATATGGAGGGATCTAGCAAAAGGCGAGACAGTTTCAAAGAATAGATGAAAAGGTTCAGAGAAAGCACAGATAAGAACCTTAAGAGACATGATTCAGCAAGCAAGGGACTTGAGAAAAAGGTCGAGCAACTTGCTCAAGAAGTCCATGCTTCTATAACTAATGATTCAAAATCGGTTGTGGAAACTAGAAGGGGGTTGAATAGTTTCACCGTTAATTTATGTTTTAAAAACTTTGTTTCAAAAACCTTAGATTTTTGTTTATGTGAGTTCAGGAAACAATATGTATAAGAACAATGTATATAAACACAATAAATATAAACACAATATAAACAATAACTACGAGAAAGAATAAATCAAAGGTAAAGTGATTAAACAATCAAATCACAACACGAGGATTTATAGTGGTTCGGCTACAAAACTCTTCTTCACCCTACTTCACTCCCTGAGTATCTAAAATCGAGAGTTCACTATGTCAACAAGCTCCCTTAAGGCGGAGAAAACCGTACACGTTGCTTATACCAATTTCTGACACTAACTAGAATTCGAGTTCTAATCTTAGCTAGAACCAATATACCACTAGACTAATGTATTTTAGGACTAAATACTAATCGAACCTCACATAACTATTTCGAGCAAACACACTAGCTGGATCTACACAACTACACAAGAATGAAAATAAAGAGATCAGATCTACAAGAATATCATAATTAATGTTACGTAATGACTCACTAAACTATAACACTTTGTATCCTAATGATTACATGTGTTCTTTACTTTCACTTGAGGAAAGAATATTGGATCACTTGTTAAACAAGATTAAACAAGTTAATGATCAAAGAAAGATAGATATTTAGAAGGAGAATTTAGATCAAAGAAAACTGTGTGCAAAGAGGTGTGGAAATGGTTTGGAAATAGTCCAATATTTATAGGCAAAATGAGGAGCGTCAGAATCTTGGCCGGTCGCTTAATTATTAGTCGGTCCCAAATATATTGGGGTGGTACCTTGTCACATTTGTAAAAATGTAAAGTTTAATACTTATTTGTACATATTGATAATGCTCCAAATATACATGAAATATCCTTCGTAAATATACAAATTATCTAAGTAAATATATCAAATATTATGTGTTTAGCTACTTATTTATGTAAAATTTGTTTTAGGAGACATCCGTTAAATACACTAATGGGTGTTAAAGAAGGATCTAGAAAGAGAAGAGATGAAGTATTAAATGAAATAGAGCCAAGTGCGGCACACTTCTAATGAAGTGCGGCTTACTAAAAAACAGGGAAAGAGAAATTAATGTTGAAGCCAAGTACGGCGCACTTTTAAGGAAGTGCGGCGCACTTGAGGTTGCAGTAACTCAAAATCATTATGACAAGCATTCAAGTGATGTTCTCTCACTATACCATTAAACCCACGAATTCAAGGCAATGAAATAGTATCTTATTTCAGGGGTTCTTCATTATCATACTACAACAAAATACATGTCGATGGTAGATAGGTAGATGGGATTGATTGGGGGTGACTTAGCCACTCGTGATTGCCTTTTTGAACTAAATAATTTTGAATATGATATTAAATAGGATATCCGTTCTTAACGCTCACTTTAACTTGACTGACCTAAATCTTCATCTCATAAGATGCCATGGTGAATAATATTAAGCTCCTCCAAAATCTATCATCACTGTCAGGTGGTAAAGGATAACCTTTATTCAATGCCCATAACTTCGTACCGTATTTTCATAACCTTTAGCATCTACCCGATGTTATACTCTTTCCAAGAGTATATCAATGCGTGAAATGAAATGTGCTATATTCAAATGAGATGTGAAGTTGTAATGTTGTTCGATGTATGAATGACATTTTTGCTATCCAAGAAGTGAAGAATAGCTGTCTCATGGACGAGTTTGACAACGTCATGAATATAAGACACTGTTGGTTAGCAATATTTTTTTTTTTTTAATTGTGAGTGAATCCAAGTATAACTTTAACTTGGCGAGTGTGCGAACATTTCCACTCTATTTTTTTTGATTTCTAAAAATGAAGAAACTTATCGTCCAAGTGGCTTACAAAATAATTTCCTATACTGTCTTTTTCTAACCATATATATCTGTTATTCAAATAAACCCTAACAGAGACCTGAAAATGTAATGAAAGTTGCTTTTAAATCATGATAATATAAGAAAACCTATAACAACATCTACTATGAATTATATAACAGAGAATTAGAATACCTGGTAAATTTTCAAAACAATTCCTTGAAGTTGTTCCTAGATTGGACGACTGATATGCTTTCTCACATGAGAATTAAATTAAGGTGTATTCCAAGCTAATACTAAAAAGTATACCAGTTTCTTATTATGCTTTATAATTTTTTTGCATTGTCGCATAACACGTCTCTATAAATGGTGCCTCGTACAAAGTAACCCATTAGCATTGGAAATGCAGAGTGGTCCGTAGTTTCTTTCTTGAGAGCCAACTCTCTATCGTGTATAAGCAATAACACAGCGGAATTCAGAATATCCCTCCATTACCATATTTAACACTCATTCCCAATTCGTAGTTTTAGCTCTTTTGCTTGTGCAATAACGCAAATGTTAAACAAAAGGGTTTGATTAGTCTAAGTTACAACCAACAATCTCTAGAAAGGCATCGGTACCTGACTAAAATGTATGTCACGTTTCATCAAAAAACATGTCTGGAAATAGCAGAACCATATATTAAATGGATGTTTGAGCGCAACCAGATGAAATCTTCTAGCTCCTTGTGATGATTATGATGTCTAATAAACAAATATAGCCTTTTTTATATAACAAATACAGGAGCTCTTGCATTGTGCAGTTCTATTTAGCTTTTTTTTCCTAACAAAATTTTTTGCTTGTATTGTAAGTATACTTTTAAAAGTAGCACATTTTAGGATTTTGTTTTTTCAATATTAGGTATAAGTTATGTTGCCTTGTTCACATTTTCTTCTAACAAATCATTCCAGTAAGACACACCATTTTCGACAATCTTCGAGACGCATATTCCAGTGACCTTCTATGATGAAATGTAGCTCATAGTATGTGTGTCACATATGACATAACATCCAACAAATCATCAATAACAAACATATTTATCCGCATTCAAACCAAAAAGGACAATAACATTTTTATTTTGTAACCAGTATTTCTAGTTAAACAAGGCATTTTTACTATGTATTACACCAACCTAACATCACAATGAAAAGAGACATTGAATTAGCTTTGATCTTTAATGCACAATTAACGACCAATGACAATCATGTTATTCTTCCCACCCAGTTTGATTAAATCTTTTAGAACGACATTTTTAACATGTTTTTAATATGCTATTGTCATTTTAATAGTAAACATATAAATCTACTAAGGTGACAGAAAATGTATGTAGCTTTCCAGTCTGTTTCAAATTTGATTGATTACGTGAAGAAGTAGCACGTTCCATTCCTCATCTATCTTTTTCTTCATGTTGAATAGAACTCGCTCTTTCATTAACAGGGCATACATTCCTTACTGTCCCTTGATGAAAAAAATCTTGAAAATACTCCGACAACCTCATTTTTACTTATAATCAAGTTTTTGATTGTTATGTATTATGATTCTATACTAAATAAATATCTATAATAATAAGATAATATATTTATACTCATTGTAAAAGAAGAAAAATAAATGATAAAATACACTTATAATTGAAGTTGTCTATTTGTTACTTGATCGTATATGGTACAGTTTCAAAATTAAAGATAAAAAGTTGAGATGTAATAGATTGGAATTGTGATAAAAAAGTGTTATCTAAATGTATATTGAATTATGATAAGAATGTGTTTATCTAAATGTGTAATTGAATTTATTCCTCATTCTACATGCGCTATAAACAACTGATTTACTTAACTTAAACTGTTTAAATTTCATTTTATATCGTACAATTTATGTATATTAAAATAAAAGTACCAATCAATATATATTCATGCATACATTTCTGAAGGAGGTTTAGAGCAATCACCATCTAGGAATCCGAACACCCACCTTGACTCTTTTATTCATCACATTGATTACTACTACTTTTCCTTTTTATATTTCATAAGCAAAGTACAAGCCATATAACTCTAAAAAGATTCTCCATTTCTCTTTAACGTTTTCCACAAATACTTAATTCTTTTCTCATACTCCTAATCTCTTTTTTTGTCAATATCCTCAAATCTCAAACTACGACACTGTGTCTTTATCTTCTAAACTGCTTTTGGCCATCAGATAGCAACTAACCATAGCCATCATTAGGCTTCCGAAGCACTCTCTATTAGTCTCGTTGGAATTTTTATGTGGGTATTTGGGAGGAGCGTTCAATGCGGAGCCGAGTTGTGATAGTTTAATTGCGTTTTGCAATGATCCTCGACAAAATCCAAAAATATTGTATATACACGCCTAGATCAAACCGCGGGGTTTTCCTATCATACTACAACAGAAATCACTCAACACACAAAAACTAAAAGAAACACATAGTAACTTGAAAAGAAGAAGTAAGCAAGCACTTTGGGGAATTGTGGTTGAACAAGCCCTTTGCTAATCTAATTCCGGTTTAGTATTCACCAAGAAAAAGTCTAGTGAGGTTGTATTCGAAGTTGTAATCTGTTGTGACAGAGCTAGTTATAGTTTCTGGAGTTCTAAATTGTAACGATACAAGTTTCATTGAAAGTTCTCGAAGAATCATATACTTTTGCCTTGGAGTGGGTAATAATCTTGTTTAAATCATTCGTTCTTATGTTTTCTGGATTCCTAATGCTTTATACGTGTTTCCTTGTTCATAACATGGAGTAGTTGATTTATGTTTATTTGGGACTAATGAGAGTCGGAGCATAAACTTGATAATAACTAATGATTTTGGAAAATAATAATTTTGAACTTGATATTTGAATACTTGGATCCTTAATAATCATTTGATTTCTCATAAGGTCGAATATAGGTCGAAAGGCTCCGTCTTTGTGTTAGATTTCGAGTTGTTTGTCTTTGACAACTCGGTATTGGCTTCGTGAGGATTAGTCGATAAAATGATCATCAACCCAAGTATAAAAACATTTAACGCTCACTCGAGTCGATCTTAATGCATTTTTCATAATAATGATTGAAGGCTGAAAGGATTCTTTATTATGTTAAATAGATAATATTTTAAATTAACTACCCGTTCATTTTTCTGGTTATGCTTAAATTCGTGTACCCATTATTATCCAAGTTTATCCTTCGTTGCTCTTGTCTCCCAAATAAACATTGCTTTTAAATCTTGAAATACTTTTTACCATTTATCTTTAGATTCGTGACAAATCTTTAAGATAACATTTTTGCAAAACCAACTGACTTTTCTGAGATACACCAATCTCGTGGAACGACCTGGTCTTGCCCTAAATCTATGCTACCAACGGGGGTTTATACTTTACCCGTGTGTTAGTTTAAAAATGGGTTAAAATTATTCTTATAAATTCAAAGCTTTCATAACACATCACATACCTTAATGATTTACGTCAAAATAGAAATGTACGACTAATAAGTTGTATACGTTTATTTTTAACGTAAAACGTTTTTACATTTTGTCATTATCAAAACGTAGAGAGGTCGAAAAATATAAATAACGTTTTTAGACATTATTTGTATTCACAATCCCCCTTTTTTATGACGACAAAATATAAACTCATTGTATGTAAAAATATAGTTGATAAGTTATTATTGAGTTTTACTCCATTTCTCCCTCTTTTTGTTGAAACAAAAAGTTTTTTTTGTTGATTTGAGAAAGAAGAATTCGACGAAATTAAATGCACCCCTTTGATGTGTGCTCCCCTTGTTGAGGGCACCAAGAAATCGAGCTATGGTGACAAGCTACAAAAACGAGTTAGTGTACAAGTGTAATATACATAACTAGTAGCAATGTCCCCAAAAATATATAAAGTGGCTAAAAATTAATAAGCCAAAACAATGTGCACTAATATATCAACCACAACAAATAAATCAACCATCATAAATAAGTTAATCATCAAGACATAAAATTAAAATTCATGCATTAAAAATAAAAATCAGTTAAAAGTATGAAAATACAACATAGATCATAAAGCTACATAGATCTACATCAACTAAAATCCTAAGTGATTCAAGATCTATAAGATTTGCTAGCAAAAGGATGGTGGAATTTTATTTGAAAATTAATTAGAGTAGAAAGCTTTAAGCTTCATATCTAAATTATGCTTATAATAAACATATCAAGTAAGACAGAAGAAAATTGAAATCCTACATTTTGACCATAAGTAGATTGAGAGAAGTTATGCCCTCCTCAAGATTGCATCTTGAATAAACACAAAACAAACAAAAAAACACTTGATAAAACCCCCTACATAATTTGCGTTATCGAAACAAATTTGACTAACCATAATCCACAACAAATCTAAGAAAGGTCTGACAACGAAAGAAGAAAATATACCATCCTAAAAGATCGATTAGAGAAAAACCTACAGACATAGCTTGATTGTATTTATTTGCCGAAATTTTTTATTCTTTGAAATTATAAAGGAATGGAGAAAATGAAGACTAATCTTATAAATGAAAATGGTATAGAAGTAGGTAGTATAATTTTGAATTTGAATTCTCGAATGAAGAGAAAGTGATAAAGTGAGGAAGTAGGAAAAAGTGGCTATGTCTATATGCACTAAACAAGTATGCTATTTACACTATCATAAATGTACCACTTCAACCCATGTATAATAAAGGGTCATAGGATTCTCACACCACCACATATCATTTTCATGGGGTTCCCACACCACCGTATACCTATTTTTTGTATTATTATTTAGACTTTTACTGGCATAGAAAACACCAATAAACTAATAGATTCGAAAACACAAATTCAAATCTAAGTGGACCCCAACTACAATATTTAATTACCTTTTCTTAACTTTACCAAAAATTACCATTTATTAACATAAATTTTTCTGATCTCTAAAAACACCATCACTCTTATCACTTTAAAAAACGCCATCACTCGTTTAACCCTTCACCACCAATATCTTATCATATCACGTCTCATTCTCTCAAAACATACACAAATCACAGTCACAAAAGTCGTCAAACTAAACATTAACCACCATTGTAGCCGTTACCCGCGGTTTGATCTGCGAGTATCAACAATATTTTTGGATTTTGTCCAGGAACTTTCAAACAATTAAACATCACAACCGGCTCCGCCATTGAACTCCGACCAAATCCCCACTAAACAATACCGACTAATAGAGAGTGCTTCGGCAGCCAATGATGGCTATGGTTAGTTGCACTGATTGAAGAGTTAGAAGAAAAGACACAGTGGTGGTAGTTTGAGACTTTGAGATATGACAAAAAAAAGATAGAGAGGTATGAGAAAAGAATAATTTGTGGAAAAGAAAAAGAGAAAGGAGAAGTCTTTTAGAGTTTATTGGTGTAATTTGCTTATGAAATATAAAAAGGAAAAGTAGCAGTAATCAATGTGATGATAAAAGTCAAGGTGGTGTCTGATTCCTAAGATGGTGTTGTCTAAACCCATCAGAATGTATGCATAATATATATTGACTGCTACTTTTATTAAAACATACAATTGCTACGTATAAAATGAAATACACATTTAAGAAAAGTAAATCATTTGTACTAGCGCATGTAATGAGAAAATTCAATTACACATTTAGATAACACTTTTTATCATAATTCAATTATACATTTAGATAACACTTTTTATCACAATTCAATTATACATATCAACTTTTTATCTTTTAATTTTGAAATGTACAATATTATCAAGTAACAAAATAGACACTTCAATTATAAGTGTATTTTAATCATATATATTTTCTTTTACAATGAGCTATAAATATATACTTATACTATAGAATTTTTAAGTTGAATCATACATAAATAACAAAACAAAAACTTGATTAAGT
Organism: Tanacetum coccineum; assembly: GCA_026074375.1. Classification (NCBI taxonomy): domain Eukaryota; kingdom Viridiplantae; phylum Streptophyta; class Magnoliopsida; order Asterales; family Asteraceae; genus Tanacetum; species Tanacetum coccineum. The sequence continues at coordinate 9,084 of BQNB010028035.1, forward strand.
AAAAATGAGTTGTCGGAGTATTTTCAAGATTTTTTTCATCAAGACAGAAATGAAGCCCAGTAATGAGAGCGAGTTCTTTCAACATGAAGAAAATAAGATGAGGAATGAAAGTAGCTACTTCTCACGTAACAAATCAAAATTTGAAACAGACATGGTAAGTACATACACATTTTTAGTACCTAGTATATTTTATATGTTACTATTAAAAATTACAAAGCATTAAAACATGTTAAAAATTTCGTCAAGATTTAATAAACTGGGCGAAAGAAACATGACTTTCAATTGGTTACGTTATTGTGATTAAAAGATCCAAAGCTAATTCAAATGTCTCTTTTCATTGTGATGTTGGTGGTAAATACACTAGTAAAAATGCGTCAACTAGAAATACTGGCACAAAAAAAATGTTATTGTCCTTTTGGTTTGGAAGGAAAATGTTTGTATGATGATTGTTGGATGTTAATGTCATATGTGACACACATAATCATGAACCTACATTACATCTAGAAGGTCACGCATATGCACGAAGATTGTCCGAAAATGAGTGAGTCTCAGTTACTGAATGATTTGTTAGAAAAAATGTGAAGCAACGGAACATCTTATCTACTTTGAAAAAACAAAATCCTAAAAAATGTCTACTTTAAAAGCTATATACAATACAAGCCAAAAATTTCGTCTAGGAAAAAAAGCTAAAAAAACACCAATGCAAGAGCTCATGTGTTTGTTTACATAAAAAAGGCTATATTTGCTATACTAGACCTCATAAATCATCAAAGGAGCTAGAAGATATAATTGTTGCGCATCAAACATCATTGAATATATGGTGTGCATTTCCAGACATGTTTTTGATGAACGTGACATACAATATAGTCAGGTACCCGATGCCTCTTCTAGAGATAGTTGGTGTAACTCTAACTAATCAAACCTTTTGTATAACATTTGCGTTCATGCACAAGCAAAAAGAGCTAAACTACGAATGGGAATGGAGTGTCTAAAATCTGTAATGGATGGATATATGATTCCGCGTGTTATTGTTACAGATAAAGAGTTGGCTCTCAAGAAAGCATACGACACTGCATTTCCAAATGCTAAAGGGTTACTTTGTAGATGGCACATTAATAGAAGTGTTATGCGACAATGCAAAAAAAATTATAAAGCATAATAGAACATGGTATCTTTTTAGTATAGCTTGGAATACACTAATTAATTCTCACAGTGAGAAAGCATATCAGCTCAATCTGGAACAACTTCAAGGAATTGTATTCGAATTTCCAGGTATTATTCATATGTTATATAATCAAGTAGAGTTTTTATAGGTTTTTTATATTATCATGATTTCAAAGCAACTTTCATTACATTTTCAGGTGTTATGGTTTATTTGAATAAATATTGGTTAACACAATATAAGGAAATTTTTGTAGCCACTTGGACTGATAAGTTTCTTCATTTTTGGAAATCAAACAACCAATAGAGTGGAAAGTCAACATGCCAAGTTAAAGTTATACTTGGATTCATCACAATCAAATTTGCTAACAACAGTGTCATATATTCATGAAGTTGTCAACTCGCAAGAGACAGCTATTCATTCAAGTCTTGAGCATAGCAAAATTGTCATTCGACATCGATACAACATACCACTCTTCACAAATTTGAATAAGCACATTTCATTTCACGCACTTGATATACTCTTCGAAGAGTATAAACATCGTGTAGATGCTAAAGGTTATGAAAATTACGTACAAGTTATGGGCATATGAATAAAGGTTATCCTATACCACCTGAAGTGATTGATAGATTTTGGAGGAAGCTTAATTTATCACCATGCGCATCTCTATGAGATGATGATTTAGGTCGTCAAGTTAAAGTCGAGGTAGAGAATTCTAATACAGAGTTCAAAAAGCAATCACGAGCTGGTAAGAAAAGTTTACTGAGAAAGATGAAAGAGATAACGACGCCATCAAAAACTTCACTTAATGAGCCTGCTACTCAGAAAGCTACTGCTGGTCGTAGCTCTTTCAAAAGAGCCCTTGCTGATCAACCTTCATAAACGCAAGAACCGTCTGGATATAGTTTTTCACCCGTGCCAACTTTTGTAGGAAAAGATGATTTCATCATTTTATGAAACAAAAACCAAGAAGGCATGAATATATCGACCAATTTCCGAATATGTTTCATCCATACATCAAAAAGGTTCGAGATGTAAGAGCTTATGGAAATTGTGGATTTAGGGCGGTAGCTGTCGACCTCAAGCTTCATGAAAATGAATGGCCCACAGTCTGATATGATCTAATGGAAGAGTTACGCATCTATTACGACCAATATGTTGTCATGTTTAACACTCACAAATGTGATAATGTTAAAAAGTGCTTGTATTTCTTCGAAAATAGATGTGCACCATTCGAAAAATAGATGATTGTGCCAAAGATAGGTTTCTTGATTGCTTCACGGTACAATGTCATTTTCCCCAATATAACCACTCTAGGTAGTATGACGTATGTGCCGCTTCGTTCGAGTCTGACATCGTGGTATGATCATAAATTCATTACGCTTGGGTTCGTTAATAACAATCATTATGTCAATGTGTTGTTGAAGGAGGCTACCCGATGCCTACTATTGCATCTCAATGGTTTCGTTACAGGTCTGAATGTGCAGTCGTATAGATTATTCTGTACTTGGAGCAGATAAACTATTACAATCAATTGCTTCCCTCAAATTGGTCAAATCGTAATGTTTAAGAGTTAGTAGTGGAATGATTTAAGATGTGATATGTATCTCTTAAATTTTATTTGTATCGTTTATCTTCTATTGTTATATTTCCATTTGATGTATATAAGTGTTCTTAAAATTTAACGAATTAAGTTATCTTTTCTTACATAATATTTGTTGGCACATTACACGAGTTAAACAGGTTAAACGGGTTTGTGAGTCGACCCGAAAATATTAATTTTCGTGTCGGTTTAAGTTCGAGTTTTGTGTCGAGTCAAGAATTGTCACCCCTATCAACTACGGTATTGTGGATAGTTGTATTATCAACAATAAAATATAGTGTCAAACACAAAAAGAAAAATACATAACACTACAAAAAGAAAAAAAAACACTATCTACAAGCCTACTAGATACACAATATAAGTGCATGCATGATTACTATAATAAACAAAATACAAAAAGGAAAAATATATCACTCCACACCTCAAGTGTTATATATCAAACGAAAGATAAGAAATAAAACAAAATGAAATAATATAATAAATGAAAGAGCACTTTACATGATTGAGATTTGAGACAGCTATCAATTCTTAGGCAGGGCGGAGTAACGGTGTAACTCACCATTCACAAGTAAAGTCACTCCCAAATCCTTATGCCACCCCTCCAAACTCGCGCGTGAGTTGGAGTGTGAGTGGTGAGCCACTCACCACTGGTGAGTGGTAACTCACTTGGGACCCACATGTTTTTTATCCGTTTTATATTAAATACCCTCCTTTTTTTACTTATAAATACCCATTATTTCACTCATTTTTTAAAAAATCTTTTTTTACCTATAAATACCTACTACTTCTTTCATTTTTATACACAACTCTTCCTAATTATATACAATCTCTCTAAAAAAATTCTCATTTTTTTCCAAAAAACATGTCTCAACAAAACACTCTACGAATAAAAGTTTTTATTTAGTTTACGTTTTTATTAATTTCGTACGTTTACGTTAACGTTTTTATTTATGAATGAAAGTAAATTAAATTAAAAAAATGATGTGTAAGGGGAGTTTGGTATGAAAGGTAAGTGTTAAAACGGTTTAAAGGTGAGTGATAAAGTTGGAGAGAGAAATCTGGCGTGGCGCTGAGGTGTAAGGTGAGTTGTCTCTCCTTACTCCATCCAGCCTTAATTTGACGGAGTGTGAATAGCAGCACCCAACACGTATGCCAAATTGCAAATTCATGATGTCACTCAAAAGTCATTTTTAAGAACACTAGGTATGGTTTGGTTTAAGAACACTAGGTATGGTTTGGTGTTATGGCCAAAAATGCATTTTTTTTCCCACAACACCAAAAACTCCCATAACATCAAAAAGTGGCTCCTTGGTTAACACCACATTTTTTGGTGTTATGGGAGGACCCCACTTTTAAAAAAAAAAATTATACACGCGAAAACGCGAGACCCGAAAACGCGAGACGCGGTACAGCGTCTCGCGTTTTCGGGTCGCGTTTTCGCCCACCATCTCGGCTGGTGGTGGCGGCGCGAGACCCGAAAACGCCACCCACGGTGTGGTTGTCGCGCCGTGGGCTGGCGTTTTCGTCCATGGCTCACCATACCTTGTGCTCTTAGAGCCATGGCTCAAGGATGTATAGATTAATGATTATTCGGTCAACACAAGTTAAATGTATGTTCGTTAGTCGTTACCAAGCCCGGTGATTTTTGATTGGAAATAGTTCACATTTTACGCTTCTAAGTTCTGACCACCGGAGGTTAATGCTTATTTTGTGTTTCCAAAAATATTATACAAAATTACTGTCCTACATGTTGCAATTTGGAAACATGGTTGTATCAGGACGTAAGTGTACGAACTCATATAAGTTGCGGAGAAGCTAGTCGTGTCGCTATTGAACGTTTATATTCTATGGCCACTCAAATGCCGTTTGAGTTTCGGTTAATATTATTTATGATTCTCTCCACAGTAAGTCGTTCTGACTTAGTCTGATTGTTTATTGTGATCCACACATACCTCACAGTCGTATAAGTTAGGCTTAGAGAATGAAGATAACTCGCAACATTTTCACTCCGTGTATGCAGTAGATTATTAAATTGTTTTGTTAGTTTACAGCCGAACAATGGGAAGTGATATACCAAATGTAGTGCTATTGTTTTATAACCACTCAAATACTGATGAAATTTTTGTTATATAAAATTGGGTGCACAGACAATCAAGTGAATCAACAAGCACTCCAATTATGCATGAATTAGTCATTTGTTCACAAATAACGACACGAATCTGCAGAAATAAAGAAACTATTGCAAGCAGGCTTGTTACATATACACGGAATAGAATGAGCCTTAAAATTTTCGTGGTTTATATGGCAGAATTACCACAGTTAAACTACCTGTTTAAACACTGTTGACAGTCGAGGGTATACATAAGAGGCAAGGTGGACTTAATTACTTGTTTTAACTCCAAACAATCTCCATGATAAATATGAGACAGTTTCAATATCAGTATGTTTCGCAATGACTATAAACAAAAACTGGGGCAGACGTTGCCTAAGTTTGGTTTGTTTCTTCAGCGCCCGGTCTTCTCACACGGACAGTTATACGTGGTTGTGTCAAGAGTAAAAACTAAAAAGCAAACAAGTTCTAAAAGTAATTTGTTGCCACAAGGACGAAGAGTATACAAATAAGACAACTAAGCAACATTAACTCCAATTACTAACATCATGAAAACTGACAGACAGACTTCATTTCCCTCATCAGTGCAAGCATCCACACATCCAAATACAACATACATAAGGAAACATGAACCCCAACACATGAAGTCTTCGTCTACTATTCCCACTAAGTCAGCAACCAACTAACCAAAGTACAGAACCCCAAACCTCACGGCATGGCTAAAGGAAGCTAACAAAGGCAGACATCATTCTCTACTATTAGATCTCCACCAATCAATATAACCTCAACATCCCATATCCATCCTTGCTGCACATGCATAACTACATCCCATTCAGTTGCTACTCTGCTAATCTCGCGTAAATGTTTTACCGACTTCAAGCTCATTAGTTTTAGTTTGATCGTCTTATAATGATTATAGCCAATATGAATTATATATCCCCAAGTAAACTGTAATAAATATGAAAAGTGCCTTTTTGCTCATTTTCTAAAGCTTGAAACTCAATGCCTCTCCCATAGTCCCATATGTAACACAACTTCCACAATAGCAACCTGAGAAGTTCTCCAATAAAACCTCAAAATCGACATCATCCTTCACATATGAAAATCTATACAGCTCAATTATAGTCCACTTATCTTCTCTTTATGAAGTAAAATATGCATGTACCTGATTGTTCCCCTTATTGCACTAGATGCACCCCTTATAAATTGGCGCCTGGTGATATAAATGAGTTGTTATCTTGACTTAAATCTCTGAGAATATATAAGATTTTCGCTACTTTTTGAAACCTGCAACATGTTTAAATGTCTGGTATGATTTTTTTTTCTTTTTTTGAACCATAATAGGTGAAATAGCATCACACAGTGGAACCTTTGCTCTGAAATAGATCAACTCACGTAACCAACAGTTTTTGTTAGAAAGATTTCTTGCAGATATGAGCACATGTCTTTCTCCCTTACTTCGCTCATATGTGAAAACCACAGTACGATGAAAAAGAAAAACAGTTACCATTAAACATGTGTGATTTTGAAATATTCATTTGAGAACAGCTTAACTAAAGATTCATTTACATTAAAACAAATGTGCAAATGACAGAATTCTATAGAAAAACTAAATCACATATGAAGATGAGATGTGGTAAAAACTAAATCACATATGAAGATGAGATTGTTACCACATCGCTTTATTGAAGTAGGATCATTCCTTTGCAAAGCATGCTGTAAAGTTTAGTGATAGAAATTCATTCTCATTATGAAATGCAACTTATATAAGATAAAGATAAAGATATACAACCAACAGTGAAGTAGTAATAGCAGTCTCGACTTACTTAAACAAATTTATATACATTTTCTCGTTAAGAAATACATATATACAGTCTCGACTTATTTAAACAAATTTATATACATTTTCTCGTTAAGAAATACATATATACAATATTTTCTTTATGAATTAACCAACTATAACCAATCAAACAAAACGACACCAAGACAATACACTTATATGTATAAATGCTAGCACCATTTAGTATAAACACTAGCACCTTCAATCTCCTTACGTGTCGCTATGTCAACACCGTGAAGAAAATCCAATCCACTTGAACGATGTAGGCTTCCATTAGATGCATACTTGTAAACAATGAGTTTTTGATCGATTCGTTGTTATGGATAGTCTCTCAATTGGCGATGTGAGTTTCATCACTGTTGGATCCTCCTCAGGGTCCTCCTCCGGATCGGAGTCAGTAATATAGCCCGGTGACCTGCATCATCTGGTAAATGCAATATACCCGGTGACCTGCATCATTTGGTAAAGGCTGATCCTCCATAGGTGCCTCAGCGTCACATGGCACCAAGTACTCTGGGTATACAGGCTTAGGCACATAGTCTTTCGTTCCACGACATTCTTAATATCTCTGCTCTTGGTCCTTCCAAGAGGAAACCTTAGAATGTTGGCGCTCTTTATGTCACGATGTATGACGTTTAACTTGTCATTCATGTCGTTTTGAAAGTAACTCGAACTGTCTGAAATATCAAAGCATATTTGTACATGTCGAGCCCAAATAAGACCAGACGTTTCGCAAACAACCGTCACAACTTCCATAAGAAGCCTGCTCGTCTTGCACCTTCATCACAAAAATAAACGACTCTTACGTTGGCCTTCAATATCCATACTAATGTAAACGTTATGAACTACTAGTATATTTCGTATCTGGTGTCAAATATAACAGAAACAATTATTAAAAAAAAAAACAAGATAAACTTCAGGTCACTAATCTCTATACCCACAATATATATACTTTTATCATGAACATCTATATAACAACCTTATTATGATATAATCATCTACTATCTTTTACTGACTAAAACAAAAGCATAATAGATCTTTGTGCAAAATATTAGGGCCCGTTTGGTTGGTGGGGTTAGCGACAGGGATATGGGATGATGGTAGAATTGAGTTGTTTGGTTTAAATAAGTGGGGTCTAAGATTTGGACTCACTCCTTAAAATCTACCGTATGGCATTCCAAGTCTAGTGGTGGGTTTTTGAAAAAAATGTCACTGTCACCTATTTTTGTGGGGCACATGTCCTTTCTAACCACATATCATGTATTTCTTTTTCTTTTTCATAATAAACTATAATTTTTTATTTTTTATATATTTAACTAATAAATAATATTTTAATTCATCATATTCCAAAACCTAAAGTCAAATCCAAATTCAAATCTAAATCCTAATCTTAATCCTAATCCTAAACCTAAACCTAAACCCATCTACAAACCAAACGGGCCCAGCTTATTTCATTAAGCAATCGCAGACATAATAGATACACTTCAGGCCATATCATATATACTTATCATGAATTTCAGTATAGCAACCTTAATAGTTAATATAATATAATAATCTATAACAAAAATATATTAGTAAATCTTTGTGCAAAATATTACAGTAGCTTATTTCATTAGATATATATACAACAATAAATCACAAACATAACTAGCAAGATTAGAAAGAACAAAAAAGAGTTAAAATGAATACCTATTCTCAGATCTGGTCATCAGCTATAGAGATGGTTGACATCTAAGAAATAACGGCTGTGATGTTACTATGTTAGTAAGATTGTATATCGGGTAGATATATATAATGTGATGGGTTAGGTTAGATCTAATTATGTTGGGCTAGGTTAGCTATGACTACTACACAGTACACACCTTGACATTGGTACAGTAAATAACTTTGGGCTAAAAAGAGAATAGTGTTTTTATTCATAGACAATAAAATTATCTAAGGGTTAATTGCTTAAAAATGTATTATACTTGTTATTTTTTGTCATTTTATGTAGACAATTAATTTTTTTGCCATTGTGTCGTTCAACTTTTAAATTCGTGCTATTGTGTGTATTTTGTGACCATTTTACCCTTACTTTTTTTAAAATTTGAAGGTTAAAATTATCATTTTACATGCAGAAATAGTCGCAGAATACATACAATAGCACGAATTCAAAAGTTGAGCGACACAATGACAAAAAAAATAATTGTCTACATACAATGACAAAAAGTGGCAAGTATAATACATTTTTAGGCAATTAACCCATTATCTAATTCTTATTTTAACTTCATTTGATAGTTTTAGTTTTGTTCGGAAACAAATTACTAGCAAATAAGATTTATACCACACCTTATTTACGAAATCAGACAATATTTCTTCATTTTACGAAATAAGGCTTCCGCGCGTTCTTACGTGTCACTTGTACGCCTCTTACTAATACCAATCAATTTGCGACATGTGGATGATGCACGCTTTGTCATCTATACATGTGTTTCAACTTTGTCAATTGTACCCGTGTTTTATTTTGGTGCGCGCATAAGGTGGTATGATTCTTTTCAGGGACGGAACCAGGAGATGTCCAGTGGGTCACGTAACACGTATGAATATTTTCAAAGCATATTCTATAAAGGAGATACATATGTAACTATTGTGTTTCTATTTTTTGTGCGATTTTCGTTTTTATATAGTCATGCAGAAAAAGTGTTAGGAAATCGGGTAGGGTGTGGTGATAATCCTGGATATCTTACTAGAATCGTGTTGAGTTCACTTTTTGTATAAAGTACTTCGACCCTATAGGTGCCTGGGTTGCACGAAATCCTTATCAGGATAATTCTAGAAGAATGACACTTTGCTTATAGGCACAAGAGAACAAAGCATAAACAATAGAGGAATTGTATGTGTTTTTCGTGTTAGTTCTGAGACCAAATGTATTTGGTTATATGACATACTAAAATGACAGTTAGAGTCGTGGTTAAAGTTAGTTTAAACCGAATAGTTTTTAACCAACAGACAGTTGGTTACCGCGTCATAACCGTTAGTGGTTATGGCGTAACACCATAAAAACTTCACTGGTTACGACGTAACTAGAAGATCCTTAATTTTGTTTATGAGCATCGGGTAGGTTACAGCGTAAACACATCCCTTGTTACGTCGTAATCAAACTCAAAGATCTCTGCCCCTAACCCCGCATGGTTACGGCGTAACCAATATTTTTATGTCGTAACCTATGCACATTATGTCATGGTAGAGTTCGTATTAGCTCAACGAGTGTGCACTCCACACTTCCATAACTCGTATCTGAGCCGAATATGAACTCTCAATGGTCTCTAGTAATCTTCATTACCTAAAATGGCCGATGACACTATAATCACCAACAAATCCCCCCCCCATATTTTAGTGTAATCCTTGATTTACTAAAATATATACAATGATATATACAAGTATGTTAAAAAAACATAACGAAACAAACAAATGCATAAATGAAAATGTCTTGCGATTGAATTTTCATCTTAAATACACATTCCAAATGTTTGAGAATCAGGGTGTCGTAATGATTAAACCCGTCAACTCATTTGAATACCTGAATATATTATACACATAAGTTTCTACAACACTCTATTGTTCGTAACTTGACACTATTACAAGCCATGTGTCCTAATCCATTAATGAACATATAGGAAGCTAAGTCCAAGCTTCTTGAAGCGGCAAAACTTCATGTTCACATAGGTGGTCCTTTTAGTCTTGCACCTGCATTTTTAATTTTTCAAAAGAACCATTAAGAAGGTAAATTTCAACCTAACCATCACTTGCAGGTCTGAACACCTCGGGAAGATAAACACACGTGTTCCAATCTCTAGCTATGAGCTTTACACATTAAATTCAGCTTCTAACATTGTATTAGAAAGGAATTGGGTATCTCATAGGTAATAGATTTAGATGGACTTTAATCTCATCCCTATCACTGACTTATTCACTAAGTCCCTAGATAACGCCTTCGTCAAGTGGTCAGCTATATTATGTTGTGACCGAACAAACTCAATAGAAATCACACCATTCATGATTAGCTCTCTAATCATACTATGTGTAACACCTAAGTGTCTAGACTTGCCATTATATATTTGACTATAAACTTTAGCCAATGTGGCAGCACTATCACAATGTATAGAAATCGGTGAGATGGTTCTCGCGTTCAATTTGGATTCTCATGTATTAAGTTTCTTAAGCCATTGCTTCCTTTACCAGCTAGCAGCCAATGCTACAAACCTCGTATCTTTCTTAGTAGAACCAGTTATTCATGTTTACTTCTTGGAAGCCCATGAAATGGAACCTCCCCCAAGCAGGAACACCCATCCACTGGTAGAAGATGAATCTTCAACATGATTTATCCAGCTAGCATCTGAATAAGCTTCTAACACCGAAAGATATCTAACATATGATAAACCATAATTCATAGTACCTTTCAAGTACTTGAATACCCTTGTTATTGCATGCCAATATTGTCTACTAGGATTACTAGTAAACATGCTCAATCTACCAACTGCATAAGCCATATCAGGTTTAGTGCTCATCATAGCATACATCAAACAGCCAATAGCTCTTGAGTATTCGAGCAGATCTACAGGTTTACCTGTATTTGGCTTAAGCTTTTCTATCGGATCCATGGGAGTACTCACCGGCGAACAATCTTTACGATTAAATTTCTTGAGTATTTTCTCAATATAGTGAGATTGTATAATTACAATCCCTTTATTCTCACGTTTTATCTTAATGCCAAGAATAACGTCTGTTTCTCCCATATCCTTCATGGAAAACTTTGATGACAAAAACTTCTTGGTTTTATCAACTTGATTTTGGTTGGTGCCAAATAACAACATGTCATCAACATATAGACAAATTATAACACCTTTACATGTGCTATCAAATTTGCTATATACACATTTTTCCGAGTGGTTTAGGAGAAAACCATTGGACAACACAACCTCATCAAACTTTTGATGCCAATGTTTAGGTCCTTGTTTCAGCCCATACAATGACTTAACCAGCTTACACACCTTATGCTCATTACCTGGCATAACAAATCCTTCTGGTTGCTTCATATACACTTCTTCTTCCAAATCACGATTTAAAAATGTTGTTTTGACATCCATTTGATGGATCACTAGATTGTAAATAGCTGCTAAAGCTAACAACAATCTAATAGTAGTGATACGTGCAACTGGTGCGTAGGTATCAAAGTAATCGATCCCTTTCTTATGTCTAAAGCATTGGATTACCAATCGAGCCTTAAACTTGTCAATTGTTCCATCGAATTTCATCTTCCTTTTGAAGATCCATTTTCAACCTGGAGGTAAATCAGACAAGACCCATGTATTATTTTCCATAATAGAACAAATCTCATCAATTGCTTCTTTCCAGAAAGCAGCCTCTCAAGATTGCATAGCTTCATTATAGATTCTATGATTCTCCTCCATACTATAGTAGTAAGAGTATTGTGATCCAATTTGATCTCTTGATCCCTCAGTTAGATATAACTGAAAATCAAAACCATATGATTTAGCTTTTCTAGCTCTTTTACCTCTACGAGGTTCGAGAGTCTCACTTGGTACATCATTTAAATGATCATCCCTTTGAGATCCATCAGAATTTGGTATAATATCCTTTGGCATAGGTATTGAAGAGAAACGATTCTCCTTAAAGATTGCATCTCTTGATTCTATAATTGAGTTAATGGAAACAGAGTAATTAGGTTCAATAACATAAAACCTATATGCCTTGGAATGCTCAGCATATCCAACAAAGATGCAGTCAATACCCTTTTCACCCAAAGTTTTCCTTTTGGGTTCGAAAGCCTAACAACAGCCCTACAACCCCAAACTTGCAAAAATGATAGGTTGGGTCATTTCTTATACCAAAGTTCATATGGGGTAGTCTTGTTCCTTTTATTAAGAACCCTCACTCAAACCCGAGTAAGATAACATGGAATTAACCATCTCTTAAGAGATCTATTTTTCCTTTCAGCCACACCATTTTATTGAGGTGTGTAAGGAGCAGTAGTTTCATGAATGATTCGTATAGATTGGAAAAATACAGGATCATAATATTCACCACATATATCCGTGCGTAAAGTTTTAATCAAGTCATTTTGTTGCAATTCAACTTCTGTTTTATAAATTCTAAATTTATCTAGGGCTTCGTCTTTTGCATGTAGCAAGTAAACATAGCAAAACCTAGAAGCATCATCTATAAAAGTTATAACATACTTTTTATTCCCTAAATATGGTGTTGCATGAAAATCGCACAAATCATTATGTATTAATTCAAGTATGACAGATTTCCTTGTTATACTTTTAAATGGTTGTCTAGTGATTTTTGTTAACATACAAGTAGTACATTTTTCATGATTTTCATCAATAGTAGGAATTAAATCATCATTTGACATTTCAAGCATTCTTTTATAGTACACATGTCTTGAACGAGCATGCCATAATGAGGAATTAACAACAGTAAAAGAAGACATATAAACAGAACCAGAATCATTAGGAACTTTATTCAAGTTCAACATAAACATTCCATTATTATAATAACCAAATCCTACAAACACACCAGACTTCGACAAGATATACTTATCGGATTCATACACATGTTTGTATCCACACTTATTTAATACATGATCAGAAATTAAATTCTTATGAAGTTTTGGTACATACAACACATTAAACAAAGTAATTGATTTTCCAGAACTGAATTCTAACACCACACTTCCTTTTCCATGAAAAGGAGCGAAATGATCATCACCCATGTAAAGGACAGATCCGTCTTCCACCGGTTCATATGTCTTAAACTAGCAACGATCTTTACAAACATGAGTTGTGGCACCAGAATCAATCCACCACTTCAGTTGCATCAACCTGCACATAGAATGATTCAAAAATTAGTGAAACATAATATTTAATAAATCTGTTCCAAACATGTACTAGATTCTGACCTTGGTCTTGGGATTGGTCCTTAGACCCTTTTCCCGAACCACCAGCATTTGTGTTATTCTTCTTGTTTCCACTATGGCAATCCTTCTTAAAGTGACCAGTTTGGCCACACTTCCAACATTCTAATTTAGGTTTCTTGTTGAAACCAGAACCACTGTTGTTCTCCTTATAACCACATTTCTTTCCTTTGTTTTGTTTGTTGTTTTTATTCATTCCACCCTCTTTTATCATATTCACAAAGGGTCCAACTACTTTCTTTCCTTTGCCTTTGTCACTCTCATGTGCCCTTAGAGACTCATCTATGCGCAAGTGACTACCAAGTTGAACCAAAGACAAATCATCTTTATCATGTTTCAAACTATGTTTGAAATCATTCCAGGATGGAGGCCACTTGTCTATCACACTTAAAACATATACAGACTCGTCCATTTTCAAACCATGTTGTGTGTATTGTCCAAGGATTCTAAGGAGTTCATTGAATTGTTCCATGACAGGCCTAGAATCGACCATCTTGTAATTATTAAAATTACTCACAAGGAACTTCTTACTAGAAGCATCCTCTGCCATGTACTTAGATTCAAGAGAATCCCACAACTCCTTTTCAAATTAAACATTTTGATATATATCAAATAGGGGGTCAGACGTACCATTCAATATGTGTCCTCTACATATGTAGTCATCGTTCTCCCACTTGGCTCTTCGTCTGATTGCTTCCGCCGTATCATCCTCTAACAACTCTGGCATAGGAGTAGTCAAAACATACACAACCTTTAAAGTCATCAACAAGAAATGCATCTTCTTCTGCCACTGTCTAATATCATGCCCTTCAAACTTATCAAGTTTCATAAAGTTCGTAGTCATCTCCTTCACAATACTTCCTCCAACCATGATTACCACAGAAAATACTTTATATGTTTGTTAGGAAAGCGGGTAGGGTGTGGTGATAATCCTAGATATCTTACTAGAATCGTGTTGAGTTCACTTTCCATATAAAGTATTTAGACCCTATAGGTGCATGGGTTGCACAAAATCCTTATCGGGATAATTCTAGAAGAATGACACTTTGCTTCTAGGCACAAAAGAACAAAGCATAAATAATAAAGGAATTGTATGTGTTTTTCGTGTTAGTTGCGAGACCAAATGTATCTGGTTATATGACAGATACTAAAATGACAGTTAGAGTTGGTTTTGGGTGGTTAAAGTTAGTTAAAACCGAATAGTTTTTAACCAACAGACAGTTGGTTACGACGTAACACCATAACTACTTCACTGGTTACGGCGTAACCAGAACTTGTTACGGCGTAACTAGAAGATCCTTAATTATGTTTATGAGCATCAGGTAGGTTACGGCGTAAACACATCCCTTGTTACGTCGTAATCAAACTCAAATATCTCTGTCCCTAACCCTGCATGGTTACGGCGTAACCAATAGTGTTACGTCGTAAGTCATAACCCATGCACGTTCTGTCATGGTAGAGTTCGTATTATCTTAACGAGTGTGCACTCACACTTCCCTAACTCGTATCCGAGCCGAATATGAACTCTCAATGGTCTCTAGTAAATCGTCATTACCTAAAACAGCCGATGACACTAAAATCACCAACAAAAAAAGAAGCATGCATGCAATGTTGTTGTAGCTGATGTGTTATAAATCAACACTATTATTTTAGATGTATGTACCGAATTTCTTGTTGTAAAGTATTGCATATAAGCGTAAGTGCTAATGTGTAGAAGATCGCCGACACGCTATGATTAAAGAATTTTCGAGGCAGTGTTTCGTTGTTGTAAAGACATGACCACTTATTGGTTATGATGTGTTGAAGACCGAGTTAATGCGACGTATATGCCTAAAGACTACAAGTTATATAGATTATAAAGGCATCAAGTCATTTAACATATGCATTAACTCGATTTATCTATCATTTGAAGAATTTGAACTGATTCATGGACTCTACCTTATGGAATTGAGTACGACTAGTGACAGGAGAGTATGGACTTAGGGATTTTATCTGTTTTGTCTGTGTTAGTGTTTTAACCCATTAAATATTTCCCATGTCTATATCCTACCCTTTTTAAAGCCGTAAACCTTTCATATTGTGTCAACCCATATTTTTGCCTTATAGAATGATTAATTACCTAGACTTTAGTGGTGGAGACTTGAAATTTGGTCAAGCCTATGTTACTGTTTGCACCATGACTAAGCCCTTGCGAGATCATAAAAGTATAACACCTATATTAGTTTGAGAGAGTGAGTGTTATTTATTTTCCATTTTTTGTGAGGTGCTCGGTTTTGCAAAGAACTAAAAGTAGATTAAATTTTTCAATTCATATTTTCTAGTGTTACTAGGAGATACTTTTGTAAGTTTAATTCAGAGTCTACTTAGGGACAAGTAAAAGTTAAATGGGGGGATATTTGATAGCTCATAAATTATACATGTTTTAGCTATCAAATTCTCACGATAATTCATCCTTTTTGCCTTGTTTTGATATCAAGTGATGCTAAGTTACCGTAAATGTTTATTTCAGTGCTTATTTGGAGCACAAAGAGAATTCTTACGAGAAAGATCGAAAAACAAGCCAAAATAGTCTAAATGAAACGAAGCCATATTTTCAGCCAAATCCTTACGTCATATGCTATACTAGAGCATACGGCGCGTCAGCTCTCATCAAGAAATAAGACTAAGTGATGAAGACAACTTACGATGTATGCCCTATCCAAACACATGTCGTAAGCACCTGAAGACCAAATGACATGGACATACATATCCAAGAGCATACAACGTATGCCATAAAGAAGCATACGCCGTAATACCAGACGAGTCTGGCCCTTTTTATCTATAAATACGACATTTTCTCCACACATTTAATAAGCTTTTGAAACCATAGTTACTTGGAAGTTTTTGGATGCTCAAGAACGAAGGTAGACTTTTTTTGGGGTAAAGGGTTTCCCCGGTAAATTGTATTACACCAAAAAACGTTGAAGTACAAGAGGAGTAGGTGAAATCCTACACCCCAGCCCGTTACATGGGCAAAAACACTTAAGATTGACAGACCAATCTCAAGAAACAATACGCATTAATTGCACTAACAACCAACCTACATCATAAGAAAGACAACCTAACTTATGAAACAAATAAGAACAAACTTATTTCCTAACTCGACCTTTCAGCCAGATATTAAATTTATCACCAACCTTATCCCCTTTAGGAAAGATAAATTCATCCACTTCATCATCGGACTCAACATGATCATTACATCCCAGTTTACATTCTTCCACTTGATTATCCTTAGATCTAGATGTGCCACATTCATCCTCTACATCCATAGTATTTAAAGCATCAAAAGAGTTTGAAGTAGAAGGACCATTTACCTTATTAATAGCACTCCTTTTAGTCGTAGGATCCATATCAGCCCCTCTCCTAATATTTCCCTTTTTGCCAATAAAAATTAGGTTTTGGCTTATTAAGTCAGATACCTTCAATTTGTCTCGACCTAGGCTGCGTATCAGTCTTCTTACCTTTATGTTTCTTCCTTTTAACTTCTGTAAACTCATCACTATTTATATCCGTAGAGACGGGATCTCTAACAATCTTAGGGCACCTATCAGATGAGTGACCAAATATTTTACAATCGGCACACCTTGGAGGTTTCCATTCGTATTCCATACTAATAACTTCCCTCGTATAACTAGTTTCATCCTCATTTGAAACAGTCATAGTTACCTCTTTTTTTAAATCTGAATCCAAGCTAACCTCAATAAGATCACGAGCAAAATTAATACGCCCCCATGCATCACCACACATAAAGCTCGTATATGCATCTAACATCACAGGTTTCCTAATTTGAGTAGCAATAAGACTGAGACCATCCTCTGAATATGCAACAAGAGGAACTTTATGTAACTTCACCCAAATAGGGACTTTAGTCACCACATCCTTCTTCAAAGGCAGACTCGGAGTCCATTTGTTAAGTATTAATGGAGTATTGTGAATCAACCATGGACCCCGATCCATAACTTGATCCATTCCCATGCTATCCGCAAACTTGAACAGAAAAATGCCATCGTCATTCTTCATTACTTTTTCAAACCCAAATTTGCTCCACGTGTTTGTTACATAATTTTGAACAATTTGGAATGCAAGGATTTTACCAATGAAGTACCCCACAAGCGAATTTTCAAAATTTCTTTTAACCTTAACCATAGCATCCCGAGGAAGTACAAAGTCAGCATTGTCAACTTTCTCCTCGTTAACAAGAGACCTGAAATTTAACATTTTTGGCACATCCGGTTTAGACACTCTTGCAACTGACTCAACACTACCCATTATATCTTCATTTTCAATCGTATGTATGCCATCTATATGGTTCGGACCAAACAGCGTAGTACCATCATTAGGGCGAGATCTGTTCTCAACAACATCAGCATACGTTGGACTCGCTCTACCAACACCTGCATCAAATTAAGCCCCCATGGGTTGAGTGTTCACCTAATAATTTGACTTAGATGCGTCCCCTTTATCAATACCATAATCAAGCATTTTTTGTTTAATTCCAGTAGCACCTGCATTTGTGTTACCAACAGGGGCTGCTTTCGCAACACCATCATCATGGATATCAGATGTTTCAATATCAAATTCTTGAACAGAAACAATAAGTGACATTGATACTTTCCTTAAGGGTGATTCCTTCGTATTCATGGAGTCAGCCATACGAGACACCCTTGACTTCTTTAGAATTGATTTTAACGATTTACCATCCACCAAGTAAACCTTAGCATCATCGTTATTTTCCTTTAACCCCTGCATCTTCCTACTCTCCATTAACCCTCAGACAAAACCACATAGCCCGTAGTAAAACAAGATTAGAAAATAAGAAAAACGAAACCCTAATAAAATTAAGGTTTCACACGCTCAGACCAATTCACTAACCAGTATCCATATTGAATGACCAAGATATGATATAGCATGAAAGCACCCGTAACCAGCAATAAACAACACCAGCAAACAATAAAAAAGATAGATCATTGAAGATTTTTAATAATAATAAAGAAACACAAACCAACACAGAAGAAACCTTAATCGTACTATTTTAACCAAACGAATAATAACAAGAACAACACAACAGCAACAAAAATAACTAAACCTTAATGATCAAAATGTTAATGATTACATGATCGCAGGAAACTTAATCGTGTTAGGGATAAGCCGCCAACAAAATTAAGAAACCATAATCAAATAAAACACGAACCAATCAGATCAGGAAGGAAAAAGGCACTTTTGATAATGTTATTTGTAACATGAAATCAATCAGATGGAAAAATAGACACGAATAAGATTAAACAATGAAGGAATGGGATCTCTATGAATCGCCCATAGTGAAAGAGAAATGGCTAGAAGTTAATTGTAGAACGAAGGTAGACTCAAGGTTATACATATCATAAACCTTAGATTATCACTTTCTTATTATGATTTCGATTATCATGTCTACTATGAATAATCTTTGTTTATCTTTTGGGATGGAAGGCTAAGCCTTTTGTACTTGCCTTATTATGAACCTATTTGATTTAATTATATAGTTCTTTAGTTTATCTATCTTGTGTCTTAGTTGATTTATGTATCGTTAAATACTTATGTTTTTGTGTAGATTATGTTGGGATATGTACATATATCAAATAATATATGTCCGGAAAATTACGTGAGCCTATGAAGGCACACGCGTTTACACATAGGATACGTTTATTAATGTAATTAATATATTTATTGTATATTAATTATATTAATATGTTTCACGAAATAATTAAACGGCCGTTAATTATAACGTTAGACGTTTGATAATAATTAATAGATATTAACAAATGAGGGACTTGTTAGTATGAAAACCAAAACCCATACGGTGTTGATTGTGACCGGTCGAACTAAAAAAATACAAAGGAGTAAAGTATCAAATTATGAAACTTAAGGAGGTGCTCTATCCTAACTTGAAGAATAAGTTTGGAGACTATATAAACACCCCATAAGGTTCATAAATAGGATGACGATGATATATGATATTCCAAGTCAGTCGACTTATCCCTACGCATGCTATTAGCCTAGTGCCCTACGCATGTAATCTTTATGCATGTATAATTATGATATTATGATATTATTCACATTCAATTAAAATGCATAATATTCATGTTATAGTTATCATACATATGGTAATGTGCGGTTGTCGTAGGACTTCTAGACGAGAAGTTTTACAACTCCCTAAGGAGTGCACCTAATCGTTGTAATGTAGTATAGGCAAGACTCAGGGTTGTTTATCGTTCACTCAAGGAATAGGTTGGGAAGGCTTGATCACGGTCTAACATAATTCTAAGGGTTGAGGGAAGATTCTTTTTGTATTTTTGTATTTTATGGAAAGCAAGTAAATCATATAATTGAGGAGAGGTTTTGTTTTAGCTATTAAACTAAATAACAATCTAAACTAATGGTGATAACAGTAAAATAAAAGATTGTGCTTATTTAATCATGTATTACTCCCTACATTGCTTCTCCTAGTGTTGTTGCCTTGTCACACTTGTGATGATCTATGTAACTATTTCATAAAGCATGAACGAATTACACGAACCCGCCGTCTACTTAGTATGCCGCTAGAGCAACGCACATGCAAGGTAGTATGAAGACTATTACACGGTCCCTAGGAGTTTACTAAGTGCATGTGAAATACATTAAAAGTGGATCAAGCATATTAGGGGGCAAGGTAGTATGAAGACTGCTACCCGATGGTATCTTTTCTACACAATCACGTTTCCCTAGACATATCAACAGTGATGCAGACAAAAGCTGGTTTTCTAAGACCTAACGTGCACATCCATCACAAGAGGCAACACTACTAAGATCTATATTCTAGGTTTCATACAATCATAAATAAACACAATAATAGGTTTAGCCAAGCATGTTAAGAATAAATCAAGAACAATAAATCAAACAACACATAGACATATTGAATGATTAAGTAAACCTTACTTGATTAAAACATGAATTGGAAGAAGTACAATAGGATTTTTAGGCCCTAAAATCTTCTCCTACAGCTGCTAAACGAATTAGGGTTCGTACCCTCTTTTTATTCTAAAGTTACACACACAAAACCCTAAATTCGGGTTGGTATATATAGGAACATCGCTGTCCGTTTAGTCGTGACGCCTCATAAAATGAAGCCTCTAGATCTCGTTTTGAGTCGTTGCAGGCTGACGCCATCTCTTGAAATATTGATCGCTGTCACTTGATGAGTTTGTATGGCGTCGAGTATGGCTAGTGACCCGTCTCCAGGCTTCTGTGACACAAATCTTCATGAGTCTGGTGTTGGTTCGTAATCTCGACCGAATTCTTCTCTAAATTACCAAGTCACGTGTAATCCCATACCAATGCCTTCCAATGAGAAATACCTAAAAAGTGACCTATTAAGTACCTATTTGGCATAATCCACGATGATTTTAGGGGTTAAACCGACCCAAAAAAGTGTATAATAAAATGACACTTCATCAATACCCCTACATTAAGAGATTTGCATGACCCTTAACCAAATAGGCTTTCTATCTAGACAATAATAAATGGGGTCAATTTTACCTACTCTTTAACAAAATTCTACAACACAACCTTCTGGACCTCATAATGAAAAGCACAGGAAAATACATACTAAGACCTTACATACGTGTTTGGATTCTCTCTTTCACACAGATGTATAATGAAATTATAACATATGGGGAAACAGAAATCCACACTCATTACCTGTCATAGCATATAAATTACCATAGGCTTAGTAAAGGATCAAACCTCCACCGCTAGGTGCAAGTTTCAATCATCACTATCTAAGAGGTCTTTTAAAGGGTTGTGAGGTGTAGATGTAAGATAACATATAATGGAAATGGAAACGAATGGGATACATTTAGGTGGCTTTGGAGTGGAAGCGTTAGCTAATTATTTACACGAATACATGTTGGTTTGGTTGCTAAGCCAAGACTCGGACGAAGATATACAAACTCTATAAAACTCTACATCAATATCTTTCTTTTTCTTTTCTCATTTTTTTCTTTTTTTAATGATATAATACATCACATGGGGTTTATAACACGTACCCCTACACTTGAGCTTTTACATGCTCGATATTTACAATCTAACTAATGACCCGAATTGAGGTGGATCAAAATAACATAGATATCATTTGACAAACATATGGGGGTATTGACTTAACTTTTCTTCTCCATTCTTCTGCGAAATAAATACTACCATGAATCCCAATCGTTCCAAAATAGTATTTACAAGGATAAGGACTTAGCAACCGTGTACTCAATAATCAACTTGGGTTAAAACACAATAATGTACTAAAAGTGAGTACATAAAAGGTATGCTAAGGCTTTTTGGGTGTAATGATCGGTTTAAGGGTGTCAATGCTCTTTATTAATAGTCCGGATTAACCAGAAAAATACAAAAATCGTGAAAAGGGATAGGCTCGAAGGGTTGTACTAGGGTATCCTGCACTAAAGGTGAGTGCATGGCAAGGGTGTGGGATAGTTATATGATCGGTGTGACCATCATAACAATTACATGTTTAAAACATGGGTTAATCCTAATGCCTCTTATCAAGCAAATCCTAATACTTACTATGCGGTCTTAGGATGCATCACAAAAACAAGTTCTAGAATTTAATATACTGCCGGTACACTCTCAAAATCCTAAAATAACCGATACCAATGTTCCAAAAAAGGTGATAAAACCACACATACACATCCGTAAGGACGGAATAGACACACATGATTGCTCACTCCCTTACTCGAATCAAGATAAAGTATACATCTAAAGAGAGCGAACCTCACCTTGTGGGGTTTGGGGGGGGGGAAATTTGGTGTTTTTTTGTGATAGTCATATAAATTCCCTATCCGTGGGACCTAGTTTTTTTTTTTCTTTATATTTGTTTTTTATTATAATACTCGGTTTTCGTTGGTATGTGTCGTAAAAAATTTAAATTTTGGTAAAAATCACCCTTTTATGCTATGCTTCGATATATTACCCATCTTTTTAAGGACAAAGCAAATGACAAATAGAGGAATAGTTTCTAAGGCTTATTTCCCCCTACACTTATTTTGAACATTATCCCCAATGTTCTCTAAAAGTACCCGTTAAAACAGATAAAAGGAAAAGAAAACAAGGAAAAAAAACTAGTACTCCTCTGGTTTACTTAATAATGGAGAAGAAACATGCGATAACTGGTTAAATCGTCCTCCGAGAATCATCCATGCACTTTTCTTGGTATATCACTAGAATTCCGGCCATAGCATGATATATATGATAATATTATGTAACTTTTATGTATTGGGTATAAAAGTGGGTATTTGTTGAAGCGTAGAAAAGTTTTGGTGGTTCCGGGAATGCCTAAACTTAATTTATCGCGAAACGTATACACTTTACGTATCCGATAAAAATAATAAAACATAATAAGTAAATCATTACTTTCAAAAAAAAATGTTTCTATCGTTGGTAAAATGTTATCGTTTAAGTAGGTCAATCGTCTTGTAAAATAATATTTATAAATTTAAAATTCATATAAATATCATATGAATGATTCTAAAATGTTTTGCAAATTTTTTTATAAAAACTGAACCAACACTATTCACGTCAGAAAATAGTTTATAAAAATCATATTTCTCTTATTTTATTCGTTAAATGATTTTTTTTTTAGTTTCCACGATTTAATTATGTAATAAGAATTAAAAGTAGACGCGCACGAGACTAAAAAAATAAATTGTGAAATAATGACTAAATAAATGACGTCATAAAATGACTTGAAAATACGAAATGTTACAAATAAAACATACATGACACTCCTAGTATGCGAAAAAAGTAAATTGGGTTGCCTCCCAAGAAACGCTTTTCTTTATTAACGAGTTTTGTAGCTAGACTCAAAGTCACAAGTTACGTGTCGTAGAAGTGGTCCAAGTCGATGACTTCTCTTGGAATTTATCTTTCGGAGAGCTTCCTAGTGGTGGGAATTGATTTAAGGGTTTTGGTGAATTCCTCTCCATCGGTGTCGATTAATCTAATCTTGGCATGCCATGCTCCATCTTCGTTTTTGGGTGGTTTGTTCCAGTTAATTGGTTTTTTAATTAGGTCCTTTGACTCCCACATGTTACACTTAAGGTTGATGGGTATGGCTCCTAGGAACTCTACCATCCTCCTAAACACTAAGGTATCCTTGAAAGGATTAAGCTCGACATCTCTAGAAATTTCCCATTCCCCGGGCAAATGGCAGTCTAAGAAGTCTTTCCTAGCGTAGTAAGAGGGTTTTGCGCCTATTTCATCCGTGCTAGGTCAGGGTTTATAGGATTCCCTTTTTCCAAGTGTGGTTCAATAAGGTGCTTCTTCATTACCCAAGTCTACTCCTTTTACACCGAATACCGACCTAGTGATTCCTTCTCCTACTGCTATTTTAGCCATCCTACAATCTATAACTGCGCTGGCGGTAGCTAGGAATCCTCTTCCAACAAGTAAAGGGGTCTCGGGGTCCTTTTTCATATTGAGTACGTAGAAATAATTTAATAGTTTTAGTTTTCCTATGTGGACTTCTACGTCTTTAATGATCCCAACGAGGTAGGATTTAGTTCCGTCAGCCAATCTAAAGATATGATCAGTCTCTTCTAATAATTTGATGTTAAGCTTTTCGAAGAGGTAAAGCGGGATTATGTTTACGCGTGATCCTAGATCAGCTAGTGTGTCGAAAGGTTTTGAGTCCCCTAATCTACAACGTAGGGTGAATAGCCCGGGGTCTCCCATCTTTGCAGGTGTTTCTCCTTGAACAAATGCTGATCCATTTTTGCCCAGTTCTAGACTCTCAACGTATTTATCTAATATAGCGTTATAGATTAGAGCGTGGGCTAGGACTTCAAGAACTGGTAGGTTAAGATGCAAATCCTTAAATTCATCTTCAAGGGTTGGTTCGGGTTCCTCCAGTTGTTGTGGTTCCATGATTGCATCATTGAAATGTGCATTGATAGCGTTGATTGAGATGGATGGGTAAGACGAACATTGAGGATTGATAATTGGGTAAGAACGAGCAGACAAAACTGGATGGGTCCCTAGTTTCGAGTTCTTAACCGTATCACTAGGTAGTGTGCACGCTATTCGGTCGGTGATGGCCTTCAACACAGTGTCGATTTTGTTGGTCATCTCGCTTTGCTGTTGTTTGAAATCGGCTTCAAACTTGGACAGTCTAGCGTCTTGAGATGCCATGAATTAGGAAACCAGTCCTTTTATATTTGTTTGATTGTTAAAATTTTTAGGACGGTTGTTGAAGGGACGGTTCGGGATCGAACCTTTGGGTTGGAACCGGTTAGGTGGGTTTGAGAGATTATTTTGGGAGTTTTGAGGTTGTCTCCATCTAAGGTTCGGGTGACTTCTCCATGACGGATTATAGGTGTCACCAAGATTGTTTTGCTCGGGCTTAAAGGTATACCACTTATCTTTCGCTTCATCGGTACGCGATGATGCGTATTCAACAAAAGCTTATTCGGGGTTTTCCATGCAATTCTGAGTGTCATGGGGACCACTACAGATTTCACACGGGGTAGTGATTTTGTTCACTTGGGTAGGTTGTGTCAGAGCAATATGAGCTTCCATCAAGCGTTGGAATTGATTTTCGAGCTTGATTAAACGGCAGTCGGATGTACTCGGGACATCTTGAGGCAAAGTGATTGCCGTTACCGGCTTAGCGAAATCCCTTGGGTCGTTCTAACTTTCATTGTCATAGAGGGCGAGGTCCTCTAATATTGCCCAGGATTCTTCGGGGTTGAGGTCATGAAGCTTACCACCGGCCGATTGGTCAATGGTTCATCTTGTGATGGGATTGACATGGTCATAAAAGATTTGGATTTAGAGCCAAAGATCGATGCCATGATGAGGGACTTTTTGGAGTAAGTCCTTGAAACGAGTTCATGCTTTGGATAAAGATTCTACATGATGTGGTTGGAACATCAGGATATCGTTATAGAGTTTTACGGTCCTTCTCGGTGGAAAGAATTGAGCAAGGAATCGGGTAGTAAGATCCTCCCATGTGGAGATGGATCATGCTGAAAGGCGTTCAAGCCAATTACTAGCTTGATCGCGTAGGGAAAATTGAAATAGATGCAGGCGCGTTCTTTCCCTATTTTCACCATCAAGGTCAAGTGAGTCCACAAGTTTAAGAAAGTCCTTGAGATGTTGATTTGGATCCTCAGACCGAAGTCTGTGGAATGAGCATCCGTTTTGCACCAACCAGATGGTGTCGGATCAAAAAGGTACCACGTTGTTCCCTTCGGTGAGCTTGATGGTATTCCTATAGCCCTCGTGGCTTGGTTTGGAGTAATCTCCTAGAGTGCGGATAGGATTCTCGTCTCCCATGGTGGTTGACGAGAATGGGTTACGAAACAAATAACACGAAGAAAAGATAGACTATAAGAAGGCTAATATGCGGGAATTAAATCTTACTTAAAAGGATTCAAGCAAGTAGAACTAAGCTAAACTATGATCAAAACATAACTATTCCCCGACAACGACGTCAAAAACTTAATGTACGGTTGTCGTAGGACTTCTACACGAGAAGTTTTACAACTCCCTAGGCAGTGCACCTAATCGTTGTAGTGTAGTATAGGCAAGACTCGGGGTTATTTATCGTTCACTCGAGGAATAGGTTGGGAAGGCTTGATCACGGTCTAACAGAATTCTAAGGGTTAAGGGAAGATTCTTTTTGTATTTTTGTATTTTGTGGAAAGCAAGTAAATCACATAATTGAGGAGAGGTTTGGTTATAGCTATTAAACTAAATAACAATCTAAACTAATGGTGATAAAAGTAAGATAAAAGATTGTGCTTATTTAATCATGTATTACTCCCTAGATTGCTTCTCCTAGTGTTGTTGCCTTGTCACACTTGTGATGATCTATGTAACTATTTCCTAAAGCATAAACGAATTACACGAACTCGCCGTCTACTTAGTATGCCGGTAGAGCAACGCACATGCAAGATAGTATGAAGACTATTACACGGCCCCTAGGAGTTTACTAAGTGCATGTGAAATACATTAAAAGTGGATCAACCATATTAGGGGGCAAGGTAGTATGAAGACTGTTACTCGATGGTATCCTTTCTATACAATCACGTTTCCCTAGACATATCAACAGTGATGCAGACAAAAGCTGGTTTTCTAAGACCTAACGTGCACATCCATCACAAGAGACAACACCACTAAGATCTACATTCTAGATTTCATACAATCATAAATAAACACAATAATAGGTTTAGCCAAGCATGTTAAGAATAAAGCAAGAACAATAAATCAAACAAGACATAGACATATTGAATGATTAAGTAAACCTTACTTGATTAAAACATGAATTAGAATAAGTAAAATAGGGTTTTTAGGCCCTAAAATCGTCTCCTACAGCTTCTAAACGAACTAGGGTTCGTACCCTCTTTTTATTCTAAAGTCACACACACAAAACCCTAAATTCGGGTTTATATATATAATAAAATTGACGCGACGGCGTCGCGTTTTAGTCATGACGCCGTCATAAAATGAATCTTTTAGATTTGCGTTTGAGTTGGTGCGGGCTGACGCCATCTTGAAATATGTGACACCATCACTTGATGAGTTGTGACAGCGTCGTGTATGGCTAATGACGCCGTCTCCAGGCTATGTAAGCACAAATTAATGTGCGATTGTCGTAGGACTTCTACACAAGAAGTTTTACAACTCCCTAGGCAGTGCACCTAATCGTTGTAGTGTAGTATAGGAAAGACTCGGGGTTGTTTATCGTTCATTCAGGGAATAGATTGGGAAGGCTTGATCACGGTCTAACAGAATTCTAAAGGTTGAAGGAAGATTATTTTTGTATTTTTGTATTTTATGAAAAGCAAGTAAATCATATAATTGAGAGGTGGGTTGGTTTTAGCTAATTAAACTAATAATAATCTAAACTAATGGTGATAACAATAAGATAAAAGATTGTGTCTATTTAATCATGTATTACTCCCTAGATTGCTTCTCCTAGTGTTGTTGCCTTGTCACCCTTGTGATGATCTGTGTAACTATTTCCTAAAGCATGAACGAATTACACGAACCCGCCGTCTACTTAGTATGCCGCTAGAGCAACGCACATGCAAGGTAGTATGAAGACTATTACACGGCCCCTAGGAGTTTACTAAGTGCATGTAAAATACATTAAAAGTGGATCAACCATATTAGGGGGCAAGGTAGTATGAAGACTGTTACCCGATGGTATCCTTTCTACACAATCACGTTTCCCTAGACATATCAACAGCGATTATAGACAGAAAGCTGGTTTTCTAAGACCTAACGTGCATATCCATCACAAGAAGCAACATAACTAAGATCTACATTCTAGGTTTCATACAATCATAAATAAACACAATAATAGGTTTAGCCAAGCATGTTAAAGATAAAGCAAGAACAATAGATCAAACAACACATAGACATATTGAATGACTAAGTAAACCTTACTTGATTAAAACATGAATTGGAAGAAGTACAATACGGTTTTTAAGCCCTAAAATCGTCTCCTGCTGCTGCTAAATGAACTAGGGTTCGTATCCTCTTTTTATTCTAAAGTTACACACTTAAAACCATAAATTCGGGTTTGTATACATAAAAAAATCGACGGGACGACGTCGCGTTTTAGTCGTGACGTCGTCGTAAAATGAATCTTCTAGATATGCGTTTGAGTCGGTGCGAGCTGACGCTGTCTTGAAATGTGTGACGCCGTCACTTGATGAGTTGTGACGGCGTCTAGTATAGCTTATGACACCATCTCCAGGCTCTGTGAGCACAAATCTTTAAGAGTCTTGATGTTGGTCTTTAGTCTTGTCCGTTTGTTCTCCAAATGAGCCCAAGTCACGTGTAATTCATCCAAATGTCTTCCAAATGAGAAATACCTGAAAAGGAACGATTAAGTACCTATTTTGGGCATAAACACATGATTTTGGGGGTTAAACGACCCCGAAAAAGTGTATAAAATGACACCTCATCAAATACCCCTACACTTGGGATTTGCTTGTCCTCAAGCAAATGGGCTTTTCTATCTAGACAATAACAATATGAGGGGTCATTTTACCTACTCTTTAAACATATTCTACAACACAACTTTCTAGACCTCGTAATTAAAAGCACGGAAAGTATATACTAGCACCTCACATAAGTGTTTGGGATTCTCTCTTTCACTCGGGTGTATAATAAATTATAACATATGGGGGAAACCTAAAACCCTAAATTCGGGTTTGTATATATAAGAAAATCGACGCGACGGCGTCGCGTTTTAGTTGTGACGCCGTCGTAAAATGAATCTTCTAGATCTGCGTTTGAGTCGGTACGAGCTGACGCCGTCTTGTAATGTGTGACGCCGTCACTTGATGAGTTGTGACGGCGTCTAGTATAGCATATGACATCGTCTCCAGGCTCTGTGAGCACAAATCTTCAAAAGTCTTGGTTTGGTCCGTAGTCTTGTTCGTTTCTTCTTAAAATGAGCCAAAGTTACGTGTAATTCATCCAAATGTTTTCCAAATGAGAAATACCTAAAAAGGAACGATTAAGTACCTATTTTGGGCATAAACACATGATTTTAGGGGTCCCCCAAAAAGGTTTATAAAATGACACCTCATCAAATACCCCTACGCTTGGGATTTGCTTGTCCTCAATCAAATTGGCTTTTCTATCTTGACAATAACAATACGAGGGGTCATTTTACCTACTCTTTAAACATATTCTACAACACAACTTTCTAGACCTCGTAATTAAAAGCATGGAAAGTATATACTAGCACCTCAAATAAGTGTTTGGGATTCTCTCTTTCACTCGGGTGTATAATAAATTATAACATATAGGGGAAACGGAAAATCACACTCATTACCTATCATAGCATATAAATTACCATAGGCTTGGTAAAGGATCAAACCTCCACCGCTAGGTGCAAGTATTATTCATTACTATCTAAGAGGTCTTTATAAAGGGTTGGGGGTGTAGGTGTAAGATAACATATAATGGAAACGGAAATGGATGGGATACATTTGGGTGGCTTTGGGTAAATTTAGAGTGGAAGGGTTAGCTAATTATTTACACGAATACACTTTGGTTTGGTTGCTAAGCCAAGACTCAGACGAAGATATACATACTCTACACAACTCTACATCAAACTCTTTCTTTTTCTTTTCTCATTTTTTTAATAAGTAACATAATACAACATGGGGGTTTATAACACGTACCCTTGCACTTGAGCTTTTACATGCCCGAAATATACAATCTAACTAATGACCCGTATTGAGGTGGATCTAAATAACATGGAAATCATTTGACTAACATATGGGGGTATTGACTTAACTTTTCTTCCCTATTCTTCCGTGAAATAAATACTACCATGAATCCCAATCGTCCCAAAACTGTATTTACAAGGATAAAGACTTAGCAACTGTGTAATTAATAATTAACTTGGGTTAAAACAATAATGTACTAAAGGTGAGTACATATAAGGTAGGCTAAGGCTTTTTGGGTGTAACAATTGGTATGAGGGTGTCAATGCTCTTCATTAATAGTCCGGATTAACCAGAAAATTACAAGAACCGTGAAAAAGGATAGGCTTGGAGGGTTGTACTAGGGTATCCTGTACTAAAGGTGAGTGCATGGCAAGGGTGTGGGATAGTTATATGATCGAGGTGACCATAATAACAGTTACAGGTTTAAAACATGGGTTATTCCTAATGCCTCTTATCAAGCAAATCCTAATACTTAATTTGCGGTCTCAGAATGCATCAGAAAAACAAGTTCTAGAATTTAATATGCTACCGGTACACTCATATGAATTTTACTAACACCAGACATTCCAGAAAAGGGTGACGAAGACCACACGTACACATCCGTAACGACGGAATAGACACATGTGACTGCTCACTCCTTAACTCGAACCGGGTAAAGATAAAATTATCTTGGGTTACGACGATAGGTTACTCGAATTCCTAAAGATCTCAAGGGCGAACTCTCAATTTTTTAGGGTTGGAAATTTGGAGGGTTATCTATGCTGGTCATATAAAATTCATATTATTGGGACGCTAGTAATTACTCGGTTTTTCGTTTGTTATGTGTCTATAAAAAAAATTAAATTTTGGTTTATAAAAAAACTCCCTTTTATGATATGTTTGATATTATACCCATCTTTTTAAAGGACAAAGCAAATGACAAATGAAGAATAGGTTTTCTATGGCTTTATTTTCCCCCTACACTTATTTTTAACATTATCCCTAATGTTCTTTGAAAGTACCCGTTTTTTTTTTTTAAAACGAATAATGGGAAAAGAAAACAAGGAAAAGAAACTAGTACTCCCTTGGTTTGCTTAATAATGGAGAAGAAACATGCGATAACTGGTTAAATCGTCCTCCGAGAATCATCCAATGAGACTTGTAAGAACTTCCAAGCTTCTCCTCATCAAATATAACCTGTAATCAAAGACAAAGACAACTATACCAAGCATAAAATGTGCGATTTACCAATATACAATGTGAATTTAGGGTTCGACTCGATAGATAGGATGAAAGAATTGTTAAAATTCATTACGGTTTTGCAGAAGGCATATACAGAAGAATACAATATTATTAAAAGTTATGCAAGTTTTATTGTTCAAAATTAATTAAAAACTTTGATGTTTTTCTAGACCCTTGGCGTTTTTGACGCCGTCAGGGTTGGTGTGACCTGTCACAGGTGCTTAGGTGACGGCGGTCACTTGTTAATCGTGACGCAGTACTCCCAGTCTTATGAAACGATTTTTGTTTTTGATGAAATCTTCTGCACTTTGATTCCATAAGTTTTGTTCCTGTATAATAGATGCATAAAACCTAGGATTTAACCATTCAATCGTCTTATGACTCGATTACTGTCGCGAATTAATTTTCTAACAATTCATTTAACATGTTTGAATTTGGCTCAAAAGCCGGATAAATTCCCTTACACTTATTGTTTGCAAAATACCTTTGATTGAAATTAAGACGAGGTTAAAGACAATACAAAGCATGATTACAAGATAATTCAAACATAATAAAACAAATGGAAAAGAATTAAAACACACATGACACTCCTAATTTGCGGAAAAGTAAATTGGGTTGCCTCCCAAGAAGTGTTTTTCTTTATTTACGAGTCTTGTAGCTAGACTCAAAGTCCTATTACTCCTTAAGCTTGATGATACTTATGTGGTTGGTTTTGAGTTTTTCAATTGTCTCCCTATCTCTTTTGTAAATATGTCCGAGGTTTACGCAAGCTTTGTAATATCCTTTTCTCTTTTCGAGGATATGCTTAAATCCCATTTTTCTAACCTTCAAGCTATCCACGAAGAACGCTTCAAACTTATCCTTTTCTAAAGGGGATACTCGATCTAATTCTTTTGTCCTTTGGGGCATTCTAAACACAACCTCGTCGTCTCTTTGGGCAAACCTAATGAATCCTAAGGATTCGTCATAATTGAGCTTAGATGTATGCGCAAAAGGTTATCCCAAGACCACTTCACTTAACCCACTATCAATGATGCTTCCCAGATCTTCTAGAATCATGAAGTCCACAACATAAACGAAGCATCCAATGAATATATGCATGTTTTTTGCTCTTTCAACAAAGTTGCAAAATTTGTATGGTTGGTATGGGTTCCTACGTGCTTGAAAAGGTTTTTCTCTTATTTTGTCGTAATAAGCACGAGACATGATGTTAACAGGAGATTGTAGATCTATGTATGCATGGCCCGTGTAAACGGTGCTGATTACACAAGGAATCTTTAAACTCCATGGGTCTCCTCTCCTAATTTTGGGCTCTAGAG
Source organism: Tanacetum coccineum (assembly GCA_026074375.1). NCBI lineage: Eukaryota > Viridiplantae > Streptophyta > Magnoliopsida > Asterales > Asteraceae > Tanacetum > Tanacetum coccineum. The sequence continues at coordinate 41,631 of BQNB010028035.1, forward strand.
TTGAGAAGGGGTGTTGAGGTTCTCCTAATAGTTCTTTATGGTAAGCTAATTCTTTCTTAGTAGGAAACCTATTTTTGAACAATTCTTCCTTAAAATTGTATCTTCGTTGCGTTCTTAATTCAAGTTCCTTGATTCTCTCCTCAGGGCAGAAGATCTCGGAGTCGAAAGATTGGTTGGTCATCTCATTAATGGTTTTGAAAAGAAGAGAATCAATAGTCTGCCTCATTGTTAATAGTTTGTTTATTCGGGCCGTGAACTTAGCGTGAGTGGTGTCAATGGATTCCTGAGAAATAGATTCTAAGGTCGATGATGGATTCACGTTCTCCATGATGAAGAATGGAACAATCAATGGAAATTACGAACAAACACAAAAAAGAGATAGACTACAAGAAAGCTAATATGCGGAATTAAATTCTCACTTGAAAGGATTCAAGCGAGTAGAACTAAGTTAAACTATGATCAGAACCTAACTATTCCCCAGGCGGCGGCGCCAAAAACATGATGCGGTCGTCGTAGGACTTCTACAAGAAGTTTTACAACTCCCTATGCAGAGCACCTAATCGTTGTAGTAGTAGTATAGGCAAGACTCGGGGGTTGTTATCGTTTATTCGGGGAATAGGTTGGGAAGGCTTGATCATGGTCTAACAAAATTCTAAGGGTTGAGGGAAGATTATTTTTGTATTTTTGTATTTTATGGAAAGCAAGTAAATCATATAATTGGAGAGAGGTTTGGTTTTAGCTATTAAACTAAATATTAATCTAAACTACTGGTGATAACAATAAGATAAAAGATTGTGCTTATTTAATCATGTATTACTCCCTAGATTGCTTCTCCTAGTGTTGTTTCCTTGTCACACTCGTAATGATCTATGTAACTATTTCCTAAAGCAAGAACGAATTACACGAACCCGAACCGCCGTTTACTTAGATGTCGCTAGAGCAACCCACATGTAAAGGTAGTATGAAGACTATTACACGGCCTCTAGGAGTTTACTAAGTGCATGTGAAATACATTAAAAAGTGGACAACCATATATGGGGCACGGTAGTTGATTACTGAAACCCGATGGTACCTTTCTACACAATCACTGTTTCCCAGACATATCAACAGCGAGATATAGACAAAGAAAAGTTCTGGTTTTCTAAGACCTAAACGTGCAACTCTATCACAAGAGGCTAACACTGCTAAGATCTACATTCTAGGTACATACAATAATCATAATAAACACAATAATAGGTTAGCCAAGCATGTTAAGAATAAAAGCAAGAATAATAAATCAAACAACACATAGACATATTGAATGATTAAGTAAACCTTACTTGATTAAAACATGAATTAGAAGAAGCGTAATAGGGTTTTTAGGCCCTAAAATCGTCTCCTACAGTTGCTAAACGAACTTGGGTTCGTACCCTCTTTTTATTCTAAAGTTACACACTTAAAACCCTAAATTCGGGTTTGTATATATAAGAAAATCGACGCGACGGCATCGCGTTTTAGTCATGACGCCGTCGTAAAATGAATCTTCTAGATCTGTGTTTGAGTCGGTGCGAGCTAACACCATCTTGAAATGTGTGACACCGTCACTTGATGAGTTGTTGGGGGGTTAAACGACCCCGAAAAAGTGTATAAAATAACACCTCATCACAAATCTTCAAGAGTCTTGGTGTTGGTTCGTAATCTCGTCTGTTTCTTCTCCAAATGAGCCCAAGTCACGTGTAATCCATCCAAATGCCTTCCAAATAAGAAATACCAGAAAAAGAACAATTAAGTACCTATTTTGGGCATAATCACACTATTTTGGGGGTTAAACGACCCCGAAAAAGTGTATAAAATGACACCTCATCATATGGTAATATTCGTTATTACTTTTCCTCCATGTTCGACAATTGCTGTTTAATTCTTTATGGGAATCGATCGTCTGACGCAAGATCTAAAACAAGAACATTGTGTTGGGTTGTTTTATTCGTGAAGAAAGGACTAGCATCCTAACGTATCACGGTGACGTGTAGTGTGTGCATACCATAGAGGTTATCTACTTTGGTAACTTGTTTGGTTTTTGCGTGGTATTATTTATTATACACACGCGTATATTCAAGACGGTGTATTCGTTAATTGCTAAAAGGTACGCGTTCTTGATCCCTTTGTTAATTACATATTCTATACGTGTTTATGTTTTCCGCTGCGTACTCGTGATAGATTAAAGGTTAATTAGTTGTTAAAACCCAACAGTGGCATCACGAGTCATCGTGTAGAATTTGTAGTTACAAGTAATACAATTTGACAAAATTAGGGTTCTTGATTATTTTAAGCCCTTTGGGCATTTTTATGCATAAAGATTCGATCTTTATGTATAAAGTTCCAATCTTTATTGGTTATAAAATTAATTTGACGAATTCTAGGTTGTATGAAATTTTATAAGATTAAAACTTGATGCGTTTAATTGTTAATTGATCGGTTTTATGTTTTATATTAATTGTTAATTCGGTATCCATGATAAATACATGCAATTTATCCTGGAGGGATATGTGATATAAATCTTATTAATTGTTAAAGGCTTTATGCAAATATGATGATCAAGAATTCACACATAGACATTAAATTTATGTGGTTTCAATCCACGACTTTAAAAGCTAGGGAAGACATTGGCTATATCTTATGGGGCCTAAAAGTTGCTTATATATTATGTGCTATGTGGTATATATTTGTATATGGCTTACGCAATCGATTATATCGATGGATGTGGCCGGAGTTTTTAGGACGAAGAAGCCTTATATGAATATATACATGTTTTTTAATTATTAGATAATTTGGATCATAATTGATATTTGCATGACTTAAATGTTAAGTGTTTCTTTTGAATAAGTGTTATGTGTATTAGTTTTGTGTTTATATTGTTTTATTTTAAGTTTGGACTTATGAGAAAATAAAAAGGTTTTTCGAAAAAAATAAATATAAACATGACTAATAATTATGAAATTAGATTTATTATGGACTATTTCATAGTTCATAATGTGTTTTTCAAATTAAAGATTTAATTTTTATCAATGACGTAATTTGCAAAAGTACTACTTAGTTGCAAGGATAAGGTTCGGGGAGACTCATCAAGACTTCGGTCTTGTAGATACCATTACCCTATAATACCTGACTACGTTGTAGTTTCCTTACCTTGCATACTATTTAGGAAGTCGCGAATGGTCTAGGGTTTGAATGGTTTTTAACAATTTTTTAATCTTTTCCCGCGATAAAATATAAATCTTTAAGATTTGAAAACACGTTGAATCATCAATTTTTAAAGGTAACACTATTTATACATTAGATGTGTAGAAAATAAGTGATACCGTAATAAATAATTTAATTGAGTAAAGTTTTTATTAAAATCTATGATACGAAGATGTATGCATGCTTCTTCGTACATATTTGTCACGATAAATATTATACCCTCTTTAAATAAGTTGTTGCCATCCAATTTGTAATAACACTTGCAGATACTTTTTACTATGCGTGAGACGTATGTAGATCGCAATCCTAATGTGATTATACACTTTTTCGTGAGACGTTAGTGTTACATAATCACAATTCTTGATTGGACGACTTAATCGGTTTAGTGGTGAGACCTTAAACTCGAGGCATAGATGGGATGAAACATGCTTACTAGTATATTATTGTAATAAAGTAAGTCCCATAAGGTTCTAGGAATTGCACCGGTGGCAATTATTGATTGTCAATTACCTTTTGAATACACCATTGCTAGCAGATCAACTGATGTGATGGTGGTATGTAAATTTGGATTCTAGCCTTTAGAAAATTAACTGTTTAAAAGATTTAAACATGGGTAGTTAATTTTCTCTAAGGAATATTATCGAAAATACTAAAATTGAATTTTACGATTCTATTAATAGTATTAATGCAACAATAAAATCGTAAACGATGGTTTGTTTCTTTTTTAAAGAAGTCAAATCGAGACTCCTTTCCTTGTAAGGTACAGAGTGACTCATTCCTATCATCTTTCTTGCTCCCGAAAGTTATAATAGGAACGTAGGAATTGTCTTAATGTAATCAAACTCATAGCAAACTTAAATGTTAAGTAGATTACATAACTTATATTTTCATATAGTTTTTATTACCCTTATTCAGTGGTGAATATCTTGATAGTATAGACTTTGTTACTAATTAGAGATCATGTTCTTAAAGCTATCAAATGTAAATCTAGGTAGATGCTTTAATGAGTTCTTTGGATTAGGAAATACCAATACTACCGTAAAAGTGGTAAAGGCAAACTAGGATAATGTACCTAGTTGTTTGTCTTAATCAAAATTAAGGAGAAAATTGCATGCCTAATTTTTAAGTTAATAAATTGCATTGATGGATAGTCCCTCGTCTACATAGTAGAAATTTTTGAAATCCAAGTACATTGCTGTTGACACCTTATGAACAGATCTTACTTAGCTTGTTAAAGCTTAGTTGTGTTGGAATAGTTCCAAAAAAACTATAGTAGAAACTAAGATTGAGAATATCACAAACTATGTGGAATCTAGTTTGTAATACTAAGAAGAAAACATCGATCTAGGTTTGGGATCAACAAGATATACATACAAATTACCTTAGATTTATCCAAGGTAATTTAACCTGGCTCTGATACCACTTGTTGATCCCAAACCTAGATCGATTCCTTAGGTTGTCTAAGGTTAAATTACCTTGGATAAATCCAAAATAACTTGTTGAATAACTTTGTTCATTATTCTATTTCCGCTATGCATTATTCCATGTTCAATGTTATTATATCCTAAATGGCTTAAATGGTCCAAGAAGATTATCAACGATTATTTTATCTTCATTATGTGGTATCAGCGCCATGTGGCTCTTAATCTAGGATCTTTAGGTTTCCACAATTGTTGGATAAACCCTAATCGAATGTTGTATGGTTTCCAACTCTGATAATTTTCCAATACTTTCTTGTGTCTTCAGAGTAAACCTCCCAGTCCATGATTGGATATTTGACCTGTAGGGCTTCAACATAGACTTATTCCACTGGAACTATCATCATTAATTTCTGTAGCTCTTCTTTTGATAATTCCTTTTCCTCTTCAGCTGATTGTTCTTCATTAGCCTTTTGCCTCTTAGACCCTTCATGTTCAAGTTCTGTTTCTGCAGTTCTCTTAGAACTTCCAATTAATATCTTAGGAACTAATCTATCACTCTCTATGGGAACAAAATCTTTTACCCTCTTTATTGTAGTCTCAAATAACACCTTGATCTCATCAAAGGAAAGTTTATTCAATTGTTGTAGAGTGTGACTTCCCATATTCTTGATATAATTACACATGTAAGTTCTTTGTTGAGCTTGAGTCATGGGTCCTTCTTTGTTGGGCAAACAGTCTCTTTCTTTCATTTATCATTTCTACAAGCAGTCTTGCTTTCTCAGCTTCGTAGAATTTTCCTCTTTCTTCTGCTTGAAACTTCTGTGCTAATTGTTCATCATCTTCAATTTGAGCTTGTATGTTATCTCATTCTTCAGCATTGAAAGTGTTAGCTTCTTTATGAACTCTGGATATCCTTTGTCTTTCTTCTTCATCAAGTTGTTCTTGCAATCTCAGAGCTTCTTCATACCCAAGTCTTTCTTGCTCTAGTTGCAACTTTGTTTTCTTCTGAACAGGTTCAGCTTCTTTCATAATAGCTTTGCCTGTATTTTTTCTCTTTGCTGCACTTCTTCTGATGTACACAAAACTTTTAGCAGCAGTTTTAACTTCAGGGCTGACAGTACTAACTTCTGCACCAGCAGTACTAACTGGTACATTAGCAGTACTAATATCAGGCTCAACAGTATAAACTTCTTCAGGAGCAGTAAACTCAAAATCAGGTTCTAAATCATGCTCATGCCTCCCTTGAGTCTGTGCACCCATCTATACCAGAGTAATTCTCTCATCTTCATCAAGCTGAGCAATCTTCCTCCCTTGTTTGGAAGGATCCTCCAAGTCATCTTTATCTTCTGAAACAACAAGTCTGACCCTTCTTCTAGCTTTGCTTGACTTAATTCTGTTCTCCAACTTCTTCACCTTCATGATGAGCTTAGAGTAAGCAGCACCATATGTCAGTTTGGTCTGCTTCAAGGCGGATTCCAAACTCTCCACTTTCTTAGACAATGTGGTACAAAGAACCGTCAATTCATGAAGTGTCATACTGCCCTCATCACTTCCAAGTGAGTGAACTCTTGGAAGAGGTGAATCATGAGATATGGTAGCAGCCTCTTCTGCAACATAGGTTGTTTTCATAGATGGTGGTGAAGTTGGTGGTTGTGAAGTGGATAGAGCACTGGTAGGTGAGTGATGGGACTCAACTAGGACTGTTGATCATTCACCCTGAAAAATTAGGCCCTGAACAAGCATTGTTAGAAACAATGGAATGTCCACCCCATTATAACCCTTAGAAATCCTTCTCATATTGCAAAAAAGTTTTTGAGTAAGAATAGGAGCAATATAAGTTTGTTTGTGAGGTAGAAGTTGTCTTTTGTGTTTGTTCAAAAAGATTTGTATAAATCTTGGATACATTAAAAATTTAGACTGATTATCCAAGTTTTTCAACATGCCATCAAAAATCATTTTTGAAAAATTAAAAGTTCTGTTTGTAGCCAAGAAAATGATAGCAGTGGCTATGTTGCTACTAAATTAATCCCAAACATTTTTCTTAGCACTCAAACAATGAAGGATGGTATGGATTAAAAACCTCCATTGAGGGGGAAAAGTGTCATTTTTTGAAAAGTTAATCTTCAGAATTGGACACATAACCCCAAAAGACAATTGCTCAAAAATTTCAATATAGGTAAAGTACTAAATACCATCAAACTTTCCTAACTTGAGATGCCTTCTTATAGATGCTTCAGTAACAGTCTTAACTCTCCCATCAATGGTAGCAGTTATTTCCATCTCTTCATTTTTAGATGTGCTTGCAGAAGCAGTTTGCCAAAACTGATGGATAAGTGAAACATAGATGGTTGGATTTTCAATTACGGAGCAACCTAATATAGAAAATTGAGAAATCTACTAGCTGATGAAATCCTTCACTTCCTCTGTTTACTTCATTCAATGAAGCGACCCATAATTGTGCTGTCACAGAAGTCCAAATTCGCCATTCGATGTAGAAAAGTGGGATTAAGGTTCTGGGTTATGATCGTGGATGAGAGTATGTATGTTTGGTAAAGGTAATTGAGATAATAGAGAGTACTTAAGGTTTACCGACTGAATAAAATTGAGTATTATTTATTTTAATATTTTTATCTTACAGATAAAATCATATCATATAAAAAGAAAGTTCCGAGATTAATCCAAATCAGGAACCCTATAAGACAAAGTAGATGTGGCGAAATATCTCAACGGCTATCTTTCCTTAATAGAAATTCTGTTTATTGCCTCAACACAGGTACTAACGGACAACCCAACAGTACTAAGTTTAGCCCAAACAGTACTAACTTTAAGCCAACCGTAAATAACTTACCCTGCATATTAAGATATTGCCTGGGCAGTCACAAACTTAAACTGACAATTGTATTAAGTTTATGCCTGGCAGTATCAACTCCAATTCTGTTCCAACAAGCATTTCCATCATAAATTAAATCACATAAAGCCTCTCTTTGTTTTTAGCTCACTATAATCTCTCATTCTTATTCTCACCACTTCACTCTTTCTAGTTTTATAGCACGCAAACTCTCTTTCTAATTTTCATACGTCAGGTGGGTAGGAGACTAATGTGGGTTAAGGTGTAATGGTACTATATCTCTCATTTCTTTTTCTTACCAATTCACTCTTTCTGTTTTTATACAATGTTCTATCAATTCCATTAGTTTCATGTTGTCCTATCCACTTCCAAGTGTGTGAACTCTTAAGAGAGGTGGGTCATTGGACTATTTAGATGTAGTCTCAAACCTAGTTTGAGCATCTACACCCCCCAATATAGTTTCTTGGCACCTGGCACCACTACCTGAACCAGTTCCCTAAGGACTTGGCTCATTTAAGTGTTGCCATGGATTGGGTCCTATTGATGTTACCATTGTCCTGCTCTGCTTCTAAGCTAGAAGCAGTAGTGGCAGCCCTGTCCATTCTGTCACCCAACCCCTTATAGACAGCCTCATCACCAACCTTTTCAGGGGGACCACCAGACTGAGGTATCTTAGTGTCCCGACCTCTTTTGGCTTGCCTAGGTGTTTGACTCTTCACACACTTCTGTTTGATGTTACATGTCCTTCCATCCATTCTTGACTGCATATTGACATAATTAGCCTCCCCTCAATCAATACTTCAGAGGTGAAGCATTCAATACCATGTACTCAATATGCTTAGCCTGCAAATGTTAGTCCAAAACCAAGAATACACAATCCAAAGTATTTTCTTGTTTAACAGTATGAATTATAACTAACAGTTTGAACTAGCAGTCTTAAGTATAGCTAGCAGTACTAATTATACTTAGCAGTACTAACTTTTGCCTAGCAGTACTAAAACCTGCCTAGCAGCATTAACCTTACAACTACCAGTTTTATTTTCAAATTTATCTCTAACATTATCTCCAAACCATATTAATCATTAGTCTAACAAACACATCTTCAGAGATTAAGTAATCTAATGCTAGCAATCAGAAAGTTAAACCTGCTAACATCAAATGCCTTTGTGAGAAGATCTGCAACATTGTGATCTGTATGTATCTTAATCACTTGAATGAGCCTCTTCTCATAAGAATCTCTGATGAAATGGTGCCTTATTTCAATGTGCTTGGTTTTAGAATGAAACACTAGATTCTTCACAATACAAATGGTGCTTTCATTATCAATGTAAATCTTGGTGTTCATGAAATTGAACCCATAATCAAGCATCTAATTTTGGATCCACAACACCTGTCCACAACAATTTGCAGCAGCAACATACTCTGCTTCAGTAGTAGAGTTGGCAACTATAGTTTGCTTTTTTACATTGCCATGAAATCAACCTTTTGCCAAGAAATTGACAACCTCCTGTTGTGGATTTCCTGTCAAGGCTAGCTCCAGCATAATCACTATCAGAAAAAGCTTCCAAGTCAAATGGTGAATCCCTAGGATACCAAAGGCCCAATTTAGGTTGACCTTTCAAGTATCTAAAGATCCTCTTCACAGCATGAAGATGTGAGACTTTAGGAGTAACTTGGAACCTTGCACAAGCATAAACAGCAAACATTATGTCAGGCCTAGAAGCTGTCAAGTACATCAATGATCCAATCATTGATCTGTATAAATGAACATCCACATCCTTAGCTTCTTCATCCTTGAGCAATGCCTTGTTAGTCTTAATTGGAGTGCTTGTTGTCTTCATTGTGACAAAATCAAACTTCTTCAATATATCAGCCACATACTTGTCTTGGCTGATGAAGATTCCATCATCTCTCTGCATGACCTGCAACCCTAAGAAGAAAGTGAGCTCCCCCATAGAACTCATCTGGAACTTCTTGTGCATTAAACTTTCAAACTCTGTACATAAAGACTTCTTAGTAGACCCAAAGATGATGTCATCTACATACACCTGTACTAACAGGATATCACCTTTGTCTTTCTTGATAAACAAAGTCTTATCAATGATCCCTCTTCTAAATCTATTTTCTAATAAGTAGGTAGACAATGTCTCATACCAGGCTCAAGGAGCTTGATGTAGACCATATAAAGCTTTTTCTACCTTATAAACTTTATTAGGGAACTGTGGATCTTCAAAACCAGGAGGTTGGCACACATACACCTCCTCTTCAATAGTACCATATAAAAAGGCATTCTTCACATCCATATGGTACACAATCAATCCCATAAATGATGCATGGGCCAAAAATAACCTGATTGCTTCTATCCTAGCAACAGGGGTAAAAACCTCATCATAATCAATGCCTTCTTCTTGGGTGTAACCTTGTGCAACCAGTCTTGCCTTGTTTGTAACTACTATCCCTCTCTCATCTTTCTTGTTTCTATAGACCCATTTTGTTCCAATGGCATGCTTGCCTTTAGGTAAATCATATTTTCTAAAGGAACCCAGTTTAGTTCCAATTTCCTCTCTTTGCCATTAGGTAAATCCACCAGGAGTCCAAACCCTTTAGAAGTTAAATTGCAGAAGATTCCTCGTGCATGCTCTACCCAGCTTGGATCTGCCAAAGCTTGAATCACCTTCTTGGGTTCTTTTTGAGAGAGAAAACAGGCAAATAAGCAGTTTTGATAATCTTTGTGATTTGTTCTACTCTGCTTATTAATGTAACTAACCATAGAATATTCATCAAAAATCTTGGTCATTCTTCTTGTTTGAATAGCTAAATTTAAGTCTCCAATGATCTGGTCTTTAGGATGATCCTTGTTAATTTTGGTTGTGGGAATATGACTAACATTCATGGTTGTTTCCAAGTTGTTGAGGTCAGCTTCTGCACCCACATCTTCATCATCATAAGCATTACCAAAAACTCCAGTATCATCAATTGAAAACACATTTGGAACATGTGGAAGAGCAAATGCATTTTTAAAAGGAGAAAATTGTTCAGATAGATGATCCTCAAATGCATTAGAAGATTTGATTCGTATTAAACCAACACACGTAATTATAAAATATAATATGATAGAAAATTACCAAACTACCCTTGAGGACAAAGGTAAAAAGGAAAATCTTCACTAATATATATATAATATAATACGTATATTAACCAGGAAGTATGATTCCCGGGTCGTTATTCCCCAACGATTTGTGAAATTAAAACCACGTTTGTTGTTTGGACAATGACTTGCAATTTGGAAAACAAAATATTGATTTGTTATATACTATACAAATTTAAAAATAAGCTCAAATGAAACAAATAAACCCGAAGCAAATAACGGGGAAATTAAACTTTACTAAAACGCAAAAACGGGAACCCTAACCGGAGTTATAAAACCCTTTAAATTTCTAAAATTAAACCTAAATTAAAAAATTTTCTTTTTAAATGGGACTCTAATATGACTAAAAAGTAAGTTTTAAAGAAAGAAAACCTAGACAAAACAGAATGTGAAATGAGCTTTTAAAACACGAAAAAAATGTTGAAACGGGAAAACGAATACGGTTTATTTAAAAAAATGAAATCTTGCAAATTAAACCCTATGAAAGCAAAACTAATTTTCTTAGAAACTTTATGATAAAAGAAAAATTTCTAAAAAATATTTATATTTTTTTTGATTATTTTTCTATTTTTTATGATTTTTTAAAGTTTTTAACAAAATAAAATGTTGAAAATACTAACCTATTTATAAAAATTCTAAAAAAAATACAAAAAATAGCTTGAACTAAATAGAAACTAGGAAAAATAAAGCTTTGAGGTCAACAACTCTAATGAAATAAGCCACGAAATAAGCTTAAATAGCTTATAAGCTAAAAGGACTTTTTTCCCTATAAGTGTTAAATTTTAAATATGTAAAACTATAACGGAAAAAGACACCAAGGGGCGCCGTTGGAGTTTGAGGTGATGTGTTGGGTTCTATTTAAAGGCGTGAGGGTGTTGAGGTCGGGGGTTCGAGTCTTGCTCACCCCCGATTTCCACCTTCCTTTTTTTTTGAAAACTTATAAAAGCAAAGTTGTAAATAAGCTAAAAATAAGCACTTTTAATAAAGGAAACTTTTTATGAAAAGCCCTAAATAAGCTGTTAAATAGCTTATAATTAGACAGACCACTTAAACTATTTTCTTTTTGGTATTTTTCTTAAACTAATAATCTAAAAGACCACAATAAGCTAAGTTTATGACAAATTAAGCTACTAATAAGCTAATACTAACCTAAAGAGCTAAATGAATCAAGAATATTGCACAAAGAACAAGCCAAACGCTTGATAGAAATTCAAAATAAGCACTTTTAGAAACTTAAAACCAAACAGTCTTTTAGACAGACTTTGAGCTTAATATTAAGCAACCAAATGAGCTTTTCATGAAATGAAACTTGGTTTTTCTAAAAAACTAGCTTAAAGACTACTTTAAAAAGCTTTTTAAAATTATATTTGTAAACTAGAGCTCATTGAAAAAGAAGACTAAAAACAGACAGTTCTCAAAACTTATGCTATCTTTAGTTTGTGAAATGAGAAGACACAAGCTCTAATTTGAAGCTACAAAACAAATGACTTAAGTGCTTTAAAATTGAAAAACTGATTTAAAACAGATAATCTATAACCTAAAACTTAATTGAATGCTGAAAATCAAAATCTAAAATCTACCTTATCTTGCTGAAATTTTTTGAATTAAAAGGCTGTTTGACAGGCTAAATATGCTTGATGCTCTGTGACCTGCTTAAGGAACTAAATCTAAAAACCCCTTCAATGTGACCTAGATTATATTTCTAACACTCGTAAAAAAACCAAGTCTAAATGTTAATTATGTAAATGGCAAAAGTAGAACTGAATCTAAGTAATAATGCAATTATAATTAGCAGTGATTTGAAAAGTATTATGCTATTAACTATTGAAAACTCAACGGACTTATATTTAAACTTATAAAAAAACAGCTTTTAAACAACAATCCTAATAATTTATAATTTTAATACAAACACAAACAGAGTATGAAGCTATTTAATAATACAGCACTAACATATGGTTAGTGCTGGACTGACCCGGTTCGTAGTTTTGTTTTCTAAAAATATATATTAATAATATACTTATGTTAATTCCTAAAATATTCCACCCTTTGACCAAGGTAAAAGGGTTCAAGCTTACAATAAAATAATATATAAAATATATTAATATACGTTATATATAAACGGGTTAAGATATTGATCACCCGGGTGTTTCCCCATAGACTAGTGTGAAATTGAAACCTCTTTTAGGGTTCGGATCCTGATTTGAATGAAGCAAAGATGTTTGATTTTGAAAAGATATGAAAATAAAATTAAAATGAACAACTAAACAAATATTGAAACGCAACTATTAAGCAAATGGACTAAAATTTTACCCTAAAAATGTAAACTAAATTTTTACTAAATAAAGAAAAAGTGCAGGAATTTTCTAAAAATAAAAGCCCTAATTTTTATCTTTTTATAAAAGTTTAATTAAACTAATTAAAAATTAAACCTAATTACTAATTAAAACTAATAAACTTAATTAAATTCTTAACTAAGGACTAATTGGTGCAAACAAAAAGGAAAAGGTCTAAACGGGATAAAAGGGAAAAAAAAAACACTTAAATGGGCAAGGATTAACCAAGAAACAAAGAAAATGAGATAATTACAAAACTTACCCTGAGGCCTAACCCCGACTACACTAATGGTCCTTTTAAAGCTTAAAAATAAGTTGAAATTAAAAAGTGCTTATTATGAAAAACTTATAAAAGCAAAGTTGTAAAGGAAGCTAGTGGGAACAAGATTAATAAAGGCTACTTGGGCTGAAACTCACAAATAAGCTCAATAAGAGCTTAATTTTAAGCTGATCACAGAAAGTGGGTCTAAACCCATGGTTTTAGAAAATAAGCTATAAAAAACTCAAAACTAATTCAAAATGAAAAAGGAAAGTAGTTCTAATTAGCTTATGATGAGCTTAATCTATAAATGCAAAGAAAACTAAGCTAGAAGTGCTTTTAAGCTACTGAAATTAAGCATGACTTAAGCAAACTCAGGAAATAAGCAAATTACTCAAAATCCAAATAAGCTTCAGACTTTTTAAAAAGCTAAACTAGACTCTAAAACTTACAAGACTTATTAAGCTATTTATAATCTATATTTTTATGCTATAAAAACTAGGATTAAAAGCTAAATTATCAAATTAAAACTTCTACTTAAGTTCCTACTGTTTTTGGTGTTTTCAGACTTTTTATGACTTTTTGGCAGCAAAATAAGCTAAGACAATAAGCTAGAAAACAAATTTAAAGCCTTAAACTATATTAAGCTATATTAGAACTCAAGTCCTACTGAATTTGGCAAGCTAAATCCTAAAATTACCAATCTAAATTAAACTAAGAACACAACAGTAGTAACTGAATTTACTACTGCTAGTGTAAAAGATCAGCAGTACTTTCACTTGAAAGTACTGCTGATGCAATTTGACTTTAAAGAACAGAATTAAGCTATGAAATAAGCTAGAAAATGTAAGCTAAACTAAATCTAAGATAAGCTATAACTAAACTTAATCCTACTTGAATTTAAGAACCTAAAACTATGAGTTCTTAGCTAAAATCTAAGCTAGCAGTATTAACTTTTTGTTAGTACTGGTAGCAGTACTAACTTATTGTTAGTACTGGTTCTCTTTTGCAAAACGAAAGTGCAGGTTTCCTAAGGGAATCCTACACTAAAACACACTTAAATGAGTGTATAAACACAATGGAAGCAAGATCCAAGCCTAAAGGACTTTGGATTAAATTGACATAATAAAAACCTAAGCAACAAGCTCCCCTGGTGCTGAACACTTATACTAAGCCATTTCTTTTGAAATTTTGAATTCTAACTTATGAAAACTAATTTTAAATAAAAACTTAGCTAACTCAAGCAAATAGCACAAGTGAAATTGACTTTTAGAGGACAAAGTGCACTAAACCAAACACCCCTTAATCATTATGACAAATTTTGAGAAAAGCCTTTTAGATTGAATCTAATGAACAAGTACTAAATACCTGATAAAAACTAGCTTAAAACAAACTTAGCAAACAACTGAATAAGCTTTAATCTAAGATTTAAACTATTTAAACTAATATTTTTGGATTTTATAAGTTTTTATGACAGAATTTAATAACTAATGATCTATAACTATTGAAGCAAAAACAGATGAAGACACATAACTAATAAGTACTAGAAAAGACATTTAAACACTAATAAGCAAGAGAATAAGCAAATAAGCAATATTAAGCATATAAACTAAAACTAAGCAATTTAAAACTGAAATTGGAGATGAATGAAAAGAGAAACTCACTTGATCCTTTAGCTAAACAAAAGGAACCAATAAAGGCAGCTACTAGCTCTCTAGCTTATGAATAAGCTAGAGTATAAGTCCTTGGGATCTCTTCCAAGGTAAGATCCCCTTCCAAAAGCTTAGATCCAATAAGATCCATGTAAGTTTAAACTAGTTAAAGGTTTAGATAAGATTAATACTGAATTCAAACAGCTCTATTTCAGCTTATAGACTGAAAGAGCTTAATATGAGCTTATTGAGACAATTTTAGCTTATTAAGAGAGCTTATGACTTAAAATGAGAGCTTAGAAAATGAGATTTAAAACACTAAAAACTGAATTTCATTAACTAAAGAAGCTGATTACAATACTTGAAAAAGGAAAATTACATTTAATGGAAATACGAATTTAAGCTAAATTACTAAAAAAACTTAGATAAAAAGAAAAGAAAAACGGATTAAAAACTAGATAATGTGTGTGTGAGAAGTGAGGTCTTTTTATAGTGCCCAGCTGAAGCTTCTAGGACCTCTTGC